>CABFWB010002063.1:0-54380 GCA_902151455.1 Timema bartmani | reverse complement strand
GGGGGGGGGATAAGGGGAGGTATTGAAATACATTTCTAAAACTTACAGAAAAAAATCACCTTTTGATATAGTTTATAAAATAGGAATTTCGCAGATAATTATAAAGTGTGAAAAGATTTTTTTAGATTTTGGATCAAGCGCTTTGCTTAAGGAGAGCTAATAATTCCAAAAAATAATAGTAAATAACAGTTTCAAGTGTGATAAATTTTTTTAATACTTGCAAGTAGTTGGGATGACCACCCCAAATAATGTAAAAAAAATTGAAAATTTCAAATTTGTTTTAAAAAATGGGTGGGCTAAAATAGTGTTGGGATGAAAAGAAAAATCTTTTCGTTGAGGTATAAAATTGAATTTTGGTATGTAAGTAAATATACCATCCCGAATAGCCGAATGATGTCTAAATAAATTGAATTTCAAAATATCAACCCGTGAAGTGGAATATCTTTAAATTGATATAACTAATGTAAAACAATAATTTCCAATGTGGTGAAAATTGAAATTTGGCAAGGCTTAAAAAGACCAAATCAGATAACCAAATAAGTCTTAAAATTTCAAAACTGGAATGTGGAAACTAAAAGGGGTTGAGGGATGTAGAAATAGATTGAGATCTCTCAAATATTATTAGAAAATCTACCTTTCGGCATGAAAGAAAATTCAAAGTGGGCAAATTAGTAATAGGACCACCCAAGATAACATAAAATTTGGAAAGTTTGAAATTTCAAAATAGGGGTCCGTGAAATTGGTTAAGTATAAAGGGGCCCTCAAAATTCCTAAACTAATAGAAAAATCTTTTTCAATATGGTAGAAAATTTTAATTTTTTTATGGAACATAAAAAATATCTAAGAATAAACGAATGCAAAAATCAAAGAACACATTGAAGGGGAGCCTTCAGGGTTTTGATTACAGATATAAATACCTGGAAGTGACATAATAATTAAAATAAATAACTTCTGCTCTCATCGCGCAGTAAACACCTTGCCTTTTCGAAAACCATGATGTTCATTTATTCAATATGTTTCTGTAATAAAGCATATTATTTCATTGACGCTTTTTGGTGAACCATTTTGCCATTTTTTCTCAATATTTTTCTGTAACAAAATCTATTGCTTCGTCTTAGTTTGTGGGATATATATTGTTTTCTAATAATTTTGGAGATATTTCAAGTTACTCTCGCTTCCCTCAACTCTTTTAGGTTCCCGACAATCCCATTTTGAAATCTTAATTTATTTTTTACCAGAATTGGTTTGGGATTACCATTGCTAGCTCAGGATTAAACAAGGAAGAACTATCAAAATGATGGAAGCTGGATGCTAAACGTTCTAATTTAATATATTTTTGATGCGCTTTATCCCTGCGAATAACGGGTTAAACTGATATTAGGCTATCTAAACGAGTAAAATAAATGTTACGGAACCCCGCACTGACTTTCTCGGTCCAGTGTTTAGAAATGTAAATATTTACTCAAAACTCGTAGTATATGTGAAACGAAATAATATATACTAGCAACCCCAAGTATAAATTGCACTATACTTACGTGAAACATTTTTTGAGTCCCGGTTTTAAATTTTATAATTTCATTTTTAAAGAATTAATGTCCTCATTTGTATGTTTGGACCAATAAAAAAGATCGATATTGAGTCCTCAAGGGCTAACACTTCATATTAAAATTTCGACTTCCGGTTAAATTTTCGACATTTTATTAGATGTTGTACATCTAATAGTTATCGCATTGCTATTAAATTCCTCATTTATAAATTTTGACCAATAAAATAGGTAAATATTGACTCAAAAATTCCACTTCTGTAAAGTACCGTAAAGTCATTTTCATTGGAGGAAAATAGCCATGCTGTTTATAATCTTAATCAACGCCTAAATGCGAGTTTTAGTCAAAATCGTTACAGCCGATTTTGATAAAACAGATTTTTTCTCTTTTCACCCTTAATAAACTTTTCTTAATTGTAGGGTTAGAAGGACACACAGACAGATGGCATTGCAAAAAACCCTTTTTAGGGTTCGGGTGGTCATGAAACGTCAACCTCCATCAACATCTCGGGTTAGATTTTATTTGACGGTCGTAATACTTTATCTTAAGTGTTGGAAAAGTTAAATATATATTTGCGTTTAACTTGAAAATTATTGGTTTCATAAAAATATGTTTCGAATAAAATACTTGTAATGTAAATAGATATACATATTTGCAATGATAAGTAATTTCATATCTCAAATAGTTTCGGAGATATGATAAAAAATTAGAGTTTACGCATCAGACCGGAGCTCTTAAGGTCATTTTGCCGAAATATTGTGAGTAGCCACTTTGTTTATAAATGTTTTAAAATGATATTTAATTCAAATCGTTAAAGCCGATTTTGAGAAAATCGACTTTTTCTCTTTTTTCCCTTCAGTAAACTACCCTTAATTTTAGGGTTGGATATCCAATTCCAAAAAACCCTCGGGGCAACCATATGAAAACCCTAGATACCTAGTTTTAGCCCAATCAGTAAAATAGTTTAGGCTCTAGTTGAAGGTACAAACAGACAGACGGAAATTCAAAAACCACTTTTTAAGATTCGGGGGGTCATGAAACGTCGAGATTCATCAAAATCTTGGGTTCGAATTTTTTGACGATCACAATACTTTCTCTACTTGTAAGATAGCGAGAAAGTAAAAAAAATCCTGATAACCTGGCAGAACCAGGGACACAAGCTTCCTGTTTAGAAAATATAAAAATAAATAAAAACAACTGGGAAAAGACTTCATGCGAGATCCGAAATTGTTCCTGTCAGAGACAAGCCTTCTATGGATTATAAAGGGGGTGGGGGTAAGGGCGGGTCCGGGACCCCCCTGTAATTTGATCACCTCCCTTTAGGGGTGGTCCATATATACCTATAAAAACTTTTATTTACTAAAGGTAGGGACTATAGTAACCTGCTTCGGTGGCCGTATGGTCTAAGCCATCATTCTGATATTAGACTAGACTGCCGATGGCAGGGAGAACGGGGTTCAAATCCCAGTCGGGTATAAAGAAGGTGGTTTTTCAAAATGGCTTTTTACTCTCCCTCCACGCAAATGAGGATAAATTTGATCTAAATTAACCTCCCTTATCCCTAACTCTCTATTTAAATTAGTACATAAGTGGGTAGTAAGACGTGGTGCTAAAAAATATATAGTAACATTTTTTAGTGGATCCAATCTCCCTCTCAGAATAACTAGCTTTCCATACCCTTGTAGGCCTAAACTCTAGTAACTAGATAACTTATTAATCCAGCCTCCAAGAAAACAAAAGCATAATCATAATATGTTAATTTTTTTAAGCATTTCGTCTTACTACCCATTCGGATTATACGCGTATGTACTAATTACGCTAATAGTTTTAGGGACTTAGAAGGTTATATTTAGAGGAGGTGTACCCACATTTGCGTGTAGGGAGAGTGTAAATCCATTTAGAATACCCAATACACTTGACCGAGATTTGAACCTCGATCTCTCCATCATAGGCAATCTAGTCTAACACAAGAATAGCGCGTTAGACCATGCAGCCACCAAAGCAGATACAAGTTAATTAATTAAATATGTGTTAGTGCGCCCAGCCATTGTGCTAAAATTAATGCCCAGCTGCCGCTAAGAGACATCGCTTCAAATACTTTCAGAGACAAAGAACAATATTATTACCCGCCTTGGTGGCGTAGTTGGCAAACGCGCTAGTAGTGTTGAGCCCGACTGCCGAGGACGGGGAGATTGAGGTTCGAATCTCGGTCGGGTGAACTGGGGGTGATTTATCCTAAATGGTTTTCCACTCTCCCTTCACGCAAATGCGGGTTCACTTCCTCTATACAACCTTCCCAATTCCTAATCCATTAGCGTAATTAGTACTTAAGCGTATAAGCCGAACGGGTAGTAAGACGCAGTGCTAAATAATAATAATAATAACAATATTATTTTGTTGTAGAGAGTATCAAAGGAGGTAATTTCAATATAAATGCATGTCTTTCATTAATAGCCTGACTTGCATTTTGTCTTTGGCGACTATAAAAACAAAATGAAACAAAAAGTTCTTGGTAGATTTAAGGGATTCCCGCCCATGAATATCTTCCCCTTTGATATCCCCCTCCTCCTCCTCCCAGTTTAAAAGAAGGCAGGAGGAGGGAGGTGAAGATAATTGTTAATGTGAACGTGAGTTTCGTCACACCACCATAAGAAGCTTGAGTGGAAGAAGGAGGTAAGCATTGAGAGGTTAGTTCTTGCCGGAGGTTCAAGGTTAATGTTCCCGAACGTCACTGGTTGCTCCGACATCCACCGGCAACACGTCTCTGTTATTAGGATGGTAAGAGAGGGGACTCCCGACAGCCGTCATGCCTTTAACAGTCCATTATTGGGACGTAAACTAGGGTCTACAATGTCATATTTTGCTTGCCCTGATAGCCATGCCGATACAATAGACATGTAAATAAAGGATTATGTTAAAATTTGGAATCTCGTGCAAATATTTACCTGCGGGACAATTGAATCGGAAATGAACGAGGCTGGAATTCAGGGTTCTTTGTATATTGGGCAACAAGTTCTGTGCTAAGTTGGTTTTTTTGTTGGCTGTTCATGACGTCCATTCAGAATGTTCGCAGATAATTTAATTTTTTTCTTAGCACCGCGTCTTAATACCTGTTCAGGTTGCATGCATATTTATCCTACTAATTACGTCAATGAGCTAGAGATAATAAAGGTTGAATTTAGAAGAGGTGTACTCTCATTTGCGGGAAGGGAGAGTGGAAAACTACTTAGGGTAAACTACCCTCAATACACCCAACAGGTATTCGAACCCCAATCTCCTCTTCATCTAGAATTTAGTCCAGAGTTTCTCAAACTGTGCTCCACAGAGCCCTTGGGCTCCAACATTGTTATTTCAGGATCCGTGAAGCAAGTTTATAATATTCTTTATTTGTTTTTCACACTAAAAAATAGCATCTGTAATAAGAATTACCAATTTTTCCAAATCTGACTAAAGGACATTTTGCCAAAAGTGCAACCAGAACGTGTGATTTTTTACGTTTTTAAAATACCTATCAAATTTAACTGTATTTATTAAATTTTCATAAAATTGGCGTAAAATTTTGTATGAAAGCTAGTGCATGTATTTTTTCTGGTGCAATGGCTCCTTCAATCCATAATGTTTGGGAACCCCTGGTCTAGTCTATTTCCTTAGACCATCCGGCAGTAATAATTATTGTGATTGAAGTTGTTACTGAGAAATTATTTCGCTCCGCAAGTTCTCTCCGAGTTGTCACCGACACACCAATCAAAGTTAACACATGCTAATAACACTAGCATGCACGTTCTCTGACACGATAATAATATATTGGCGCCAAACTATTTCAGAACACGAATTCCCATGCAAAAAGAACATATATCATACACATTATTTAATTGGTATTCATAATTAGGTTTGCACTGTTAAGTCAACACGCAAATAATAATAATAATAATTGGAGCTAACAAATAAATGAAGGTGTAGAGCCTCTTTAAATGATAGGAACTCAAACCATCACAATAAAACTTGATTCAAACGTTCACAAAAATTTTAGAGAGGAATTTAATTCATACTTTGTCTAATAATCCAAATAGGTAGTAAGACGATATGATAATTTTTTTTAAATCATACGTTGTTGTATAAACCAAATGGGTAGTAAGACGCTCTGCTAAAAAAAACACACAAAAAAACACGTCATAAATGTATGTTGACCCATGATTAGCTTACTCTGATGTAAGGTAACAAAAATGATTGGATTCCGTTAAATAGAAAATTACTATTTCAGTATAAAAAGTTGTTAAAGGGTTGTCCATAAATCAAGTAACACTGTTTATAAAAGGGGGGTGGGGGGGAGGAGCTCTAATGCCTACATGATGTTACAAGGGGGGAAGGTGTGTACAAGGATTAGGTAACACAGATTTTCTAGTGATGGATTAAATAGCAAAGCTATTATATTTGATAATTACGGTTATAAACGCATCTAGATATCATATTATTTAAATTGAAAAATGACACCTGGACAAGGGAATCGAGCCAACTACCGAGTCGATGGTGGTTGCATTATCTGTTAGCTCGTGATTCTTAATTGATCACACATTTGTAGTTGACGATTTCCACATGTACATCACAGACTCTGCCCTAAAATATGAGGGAAGAATGACCCTGGGCACGGGACGATTCCTGGATAGCTCAGTGGTTAGTGCATAGGAGTACTAAGCTAAAGGTTCCATTTTCGATTTTCGTATCTAGGTGTCATTTTTCAATTTAAATAACAGATCTTATAGGCCTACTTACATTTTCATATATATATATATAGCTCATATTCCGTTTGTACTATTACTACTTGAAAAGTAATTTATTCAAAACTGTACTTTGCAAGACAGAAAATAATTTTAAAAAGGCTGATAATTTCCCAAATACTCCTTCTTATGTGCAGTAACCACAAACACAAATAACGAATTATTGTTGTAAAATTCTTTGAAATAAATTCAGAATTTATCAAGGATTCTTAGTATGATTAAAGCTTAGTCCCTCCCTCTCTTAGTGTCACAAAAGCTTCCCTAAGTAATAATGACGTTGACGCTTAATGGTAAAAGTTACGTAACACTGGTTGGAGGGGGGAGGGGTCAGGCTAAATGCTTGGTGTTACATGGTAGGAGGGGAGGATCAAAAAAGGTAAGTAAAAAGAGTTACGTGGTTTATAGATGGCCCCTAAAATATTATGTTTAAAAATTGATACAAATCAACTCTTACTACAATAGTATGGTGTAACAAACTGAAAAAATACGACTAAAATTTGTATAGACATACCAAACAATCCAAAGATACGAGTCTAGCAAAATATGGGCTAGTTTTCGTAGATACCTCTTTTTTTTTTCTCTTTACTTTTAAATATTTTGTCTTTGGTCACAATATGGATGTTTTACTAGCCGATTCAAACACACCTTTAACCAAAGGTCTTTAGCACGGGGGAATACACTTCCTAGACTGAGAAAACTATATTTGGTTATTGGAATATTGTTGTTAATAATTAACATTTAAATAAACAACAATTTGAATTTAAAAAGTCAAATAATCAATTTCACAAAAGTAAATTTATTTCTTCATATTTCGCGCATTTTACTTTTACTTTTAAATAACTTGTTAGAAATGGCTGGCTGTATATAGTATAAAGTATCATTTGAGGAGGATGAAAAATGTATCTACCGACACTAAAAAAAACTTCATGGTGGGATCCCACAAAAAGCAATACCGACCTAGTGGCCACCACCGTTAGCAATGATAGTGCCTACATTTGCAGATAGAGGGTGTAATGTGGTCAACACAATGACCCCTCCAGCCGTTAATTTCAGTTTTCTAAACCAGAAATGATAATTGTTTCTTCAGGTAGCTCCTCATTTGTCCACATGAGGCTGAGTTTGTACCCATTCCAGACCAACTGTTTCACAGATAAATTTTGGAAGCGCTAGTGATAAAATTGAGGGCCTCTGGATCCATATCCAGGAACTCCGACCACTGGACCACAGAGGCGGTCATATACTGACACTAAAGTATATAGATTGTATAAATCCGTTGATCATACATGTTGAAAGTGCTATAATATGCTAATACTATAAAATTAATCTTCAATAATACTAGACCTGTAAATTTGCAATAACAATGGTATTTTAATACACCGGCAAAAACAGTAATAACAGCTGTTAGAGTCATTGTTAAAAAAATCAAAAATAACTCATTAGTAAACTACCCTTGATTTAAGGGATGGGCAAAATTAAAAAAAGTCCCGAGGTATAGCCATATAACATATAAGTATAAGGTTTGAACAAAATCCTAGACACAAGGACAGATGGACATTATAACAGACAGAATTGCAAAAATCCACTATTTTCTGTTAGGGAGTACATAAAACTTAAATAATCATCGTCGTATCGAGGTTGATAACGTTCACGACTACAATTTTTTTTATGTGAAAAAGAAAACAGTTTTGGTAAATTTTGCACCAATTTACATTTTCTCATGTAAATTCTGTCCCGTCATTATAAGAGTCCTATTGTAGATGTTATCCCTTCCTAAGCCCTCCTTTGATAAATAATAATTAATATGATGAATTACAACAAATTAAATATAATAATGACAAGATTTTCGTTTAATTTCAAACATTTATTTTACGTGACTACATTTTTCAATTCTAGTAAAGAGGTCAAAATAACTTACCTAAGCTAGGGCATCAGGAACTCTAAAAGTTCATAGCCACACTTACGAAAGTACGCCAAATATCTCTATCTTGAGCTAGTTTTCTCCAGTCAACCTCATTACACCCTATCCCTACCTTGAGCTAGTTCTATCCAGGCCACCTCATTACCCTATACTTCTTTCAGGTTCCTTCTAATGCTATCCTTCCATCGGTGTCTAGGTCTTCCCATTGGGTTTACAAGTCAATACCTTAAACACGGCTATGGAGTATTCCATTCGCGCTGCATGTCCTTCCCACCGTAATCTACGAGATTTGACTATCCTCTATCCTAACAATGTCTTGTGATGAGTTCATTCATCAATAGCTAGACTCCTTCACTCCATGGTATACTAATCTTTTTTTGGATCAAATATATTCCTAAGCACCTTGTTTTCAAACATCCTAAATTTATTTTCGTCATGGTAGGTAAGAGGCCACATTTCACACCCAGAGAGAACTACTGGTGAAATTATTGTTTTGTATATTCTGAGCCTTACATTTTTTGACAGCAGATTAGATGTCAACAACTAACTGACCGAATAAAAGCATGCAATTCCCGACTGTATTCTTTTCCTAATTTCCATACACAATGTTAAAATTTACTGTCCTCTTATAAAATCTATAGACTACCTATAGAGAAATTTACACATGTAAAAGTGTACAATACATGAAACCTCTTTGACAAAATCAAACATTGAGATTTTGATTAATGTTTTAAAAAATCAATTTAATACAAGAAGTAATTTACATCGTATTTGGGACAGAGCTTACACAGGAACTCGGGGTTATAAAATTTCCGGGACGGAATTTACATCAACCCAAGATAAAAAAAAAGAGTTATTCACAAATGCATAAAAGCTATTGTCCAAAATAACGCTTGTTGGCTTGGACAATTCAATTAGCACCATCCATTACATGCGCTATCGTGAGTTATATTCTCTGAAATGAAGGCCCATATTCCAAAGGATTCCATTTATATTCAACTGATTTATGTATGTATACTCCAAAGGTAACGCCGTCACTTATTTCTATATTTTTTGTGTGTGTGTATTTTTTCGCCACCATTGAACGTCATGAAATTGACAATCTAAAAAAACCGGTTAGGCATGGACGTCATAGCGAAACTACGAAACAGTAAGTAGAACCTGACCTTGAAAATTTATAGCTTCATAACATGTGGTTTGATGAAGGGTTTCGTTTTATTACCCAGGAAAGATGTTAAGCTGCTATGATTTCCCAAAGTCATGCTAGAATATTAAGTCGAAGATATAAGGGGAACCAATTCAATAAATGGTATATCGGCGTTATATCTTGATAAAGATTATATTATCTTTTGCTCCTATTACATTGGGGATTACTGTGTTGTATAAACAGCTTAAGATTCTTTGGTAGCTATAAAATTAATTAATATATATATATATAATTTTGTTAAGAAATAAACCCAATTATAAGTTACTATACTACCCACTTCGGTGGTCACATGGTCTAAGGCGCTACTCTCACAGTAGACAAGACAAGACAGCCGATGATGTGGAGATCGAGATTCGAATCTCGGTCGGGTGCGCTGAAGATGGTTTTTCCAAAACTGTTTTCCATTTCTCTCTACGTAAATACAGGTACACTTCCTTTAAATATAGCCTTCCTAATCCCTAAAACCATTAGCGTAATTATTACAGAAGCGTATAACCCGAACGGGTAAAATTCAACACCAAAAGCTCAAAATACATGGAAAGTTGATAGCTCTTGACAAGTAAACCTCTTTCTATAAAGTCTACGGGGGCCTCATTCTATATAATTTTTCCTGATAAGAACTTTTGAATACATTTTACCATGATAGTTTTACTATTTCATTCATTAGTCTTAGTTTACAGGTATCGATAATAACTACCTAAAGTGACAGCTCTAAATCAAATTATTTGACGTATGAATACGTGAAAGTAGATCTAGAAACTTTTTCTAGCTGTAACTTGTAAATAGGCCTATGTCCTTTCGTAAGAAAATTAGGATTTAGCTGCAATTTTAAGCCAACGCTACCCAGGTGATGTGATTCTTTTAAAATTTCTCTTAGGAAATGAGATTGATATTTCTTCTTTGTGACCAATACTATTAAATAGTATTTTAACAGTTCTTAACTGAAAGTGAACAAATGGTGTGATCATATTTTATTTTATTATTAAAGCTAATTCCTAAAAACGTTTCATTTTTTGAGAACTCTATTTGGAAGGTGTGGCCAAGATAACAACTAATCGCGATCCCGCTACACATCAACAAAAGTTTCGTTTAAAACAGGCTTTGTTTTATTTTATTACTGGATACAAGAAGATTTAATTTTATTTTTGGATGATGATTTAAGATTTTTGGGCGTGTTGTATTTTTAAATTTTTCTCATACGAAGGTAAAAACTATTGTTGAAATTGTTTTAATTTCGTAAAGTATTATAATATTGTAAAGCGATTGTATTAAAATATATTATAAATGTGACGTGTAAGCCTCGTGAATAATATGAAATATAAAGTTCGGCAGAAAAGTAAGAAGATCGTAGAATTTATGACAACACATTTGTCTCAATAGGATTGTTTTGATTTGATTTATACTACATACATTCTTCATCTGGTGATACTACAAATTTATATTACTCTTACATTTTGTTCTTGAAGAGTGACACCACAGAAACGTAAAAAGCTAACATAAAATTTAATAATTTTTCAAAATAACCTCTAACGTTCAGATATTTACTTAATTTAGTATCGATACATTCAAATAACAAAAAGATACTGATAGGTTTAGAGTAAGTTAACGAACCAATTGTTCATCTTTTCTTATCTAGGTTTTATTTATTTGGTCTAACTATAATTGTACATTTTCTGTTTAAATGTCATAATAATTATATGCGTATTATTAAGTAGTGCATCCATATGTAGGCATATTCATTTTTTGATTAAATTCCTATTTTTGTTTGATAACTCATGTTGAGATTATTATTTTGCTTTCATTATTTACAGTGTTTGTTGCTTCTTTTTTTTTCGTTTAAGTTTTATCTAGGTTACTACAAGTAATCCGGACTGCAGGATATTTCGTCCCATCTGCGTCTAGGTCTTCCCAATGGTTTCTTCCCTTTGGGTTTGCCAGTCAATACCCTCAACACGGCTCTAGTTTCTCCCATTTGCGCCGTATATCCTGCCCACTGTAATCTATGAGATATGGGATTCAACCCCCACCTCAAAATCTTATGAACCAAATATATATGGCTTTATTTATGGTTTTGGTGACCTGGCGTTCTAGGGGTAAGGTGTCAGACTTCTGTGTTGGGGGTCCGGTGTTCAATCCTCGGTCCCGGCACAAATTTATCTGATTGCCAAACCCTTCCTTCACCTCTGACTAGACGTGTATTAATCACAACTTGTGAATGTGTGGAATGGCAGGCCTCCACCGTGGTTCGGATTCCACGTTAAATTGTAGGTCCTCCATTTCATCTCACAATCACCCTACCATTACACATTAGCGTAAGTGCGTATAACCCGAACGAGTAGTAAGACACGGTGATAATAATAATAATAATAATAATAGTAATAGTAATAATAATATTTATAGTTTCAAACAATATCAAAATTAAGGTACGAGTACAAATTAGGGGGCTGTTTTACCATAAAAAACACTTCAGAGAGCTTCCAGAGTTGTTTAATATTTAGAATTTTTTCTAGCCTTCAGCAGTTATGGTGTTACGTTACCATGGAAAGAACTTCATATAGCTTCTAGAACTGTATATCATTTATAATTTTTTCTAGCCTCCGGCAATTGGGGGGGACCAAATCCATTGAAATTATTGGCTGGCTACGGCCTTGGCCTTGACTATCCTAACAATGTCTTGTGATAAGTACAGGGTATGTAACTCATCATTATGGAACTTCTTCACTCCCCAGTAGCCTCATCCCTTTTTGGATTAAATTTCTTCTGAAAACCCTTGTTTTTGAATACCCTAAATTGGTTTTCGTCACGTTTCACACTCATAGAGAACAACCGGTAAAATTATTATTTTGTATATTCTGAGTTTTACATTCCTTGAAAAAAGGCGAGATGTTTAACAACTTACTGACCGAATAATAGCATGCATTTCCCGACTGTATTATTTTACTAATTTCCAATCTAGTAATCGTAATTGCTAGTTAAAATTATTCTTACATATTTAAACTAATTAACCCTGTCAAATGACATATGGTTTAAAGTAGTCCCTATTATCGTCCCCAACCTGTTTCTCTGTGTCATCATATACTTAATACTTAGTATTTTCAGCGTTCACTTCAAAATTATATATAAAATGTTTATATTTCTTTCCACACCATCCTTACTATTTCCCAACAAAGCTAAATCCTCTGCGTATCCCAATAGATTCATTGTACCGTTTACTGTCAACACTTCCCTAATATATTGGATTAATTACTCTAATAGTATAAGCTAAAGCTATTAATGTAACCGAAAAAATGTGTCTATATTTTCTTATAAGAATATTAAGATTTACATGGAATGAGTTTAATATGGAAACAAACACATTTTAAACTAGTGGTTTCCAACCTGGGGATCACAGCCCCATTGGGGGTCGCATCATGTTTCGGGTGGGGATGCAATTTTTGTTGAGGTTATATAGCTATATATCTACTTTTTAATGTGACTATAACGATTATAGGAAGGAGTAAAATTCAAATAGAATTGTAAGTGGTTAAAATTATAAAAACTGTTAAGTTACTTTGGTTAATTTTGGTTACCCAACCCTGACAGTTGCTTGTTGACTTAGTTTACTGGAGTAGTCTCGTGTCCAAGCGAGTGGTGCTGCCAGCGTAACTTCCGAAACATCCACTGTGATCGTTAATTCTTTTCAAAGATATCTTAGTCGTGTTCGTGTAATTATTTAATAACCAATCTTTAATAAATTAATCAAGCACACAGTCTCAAAGCTACTCTCGTTTGGTTTGTAGGTGATGAGGTCTGGAATCAAAACCCTACCGTGGGTACTGGGCGTGATTTTTCTCAAACAGTTTTCCCGTTCTCCTTCCCTCTCTAAATTAACCTACCCCACAAGTGTAATTAAATGAAGGTAGTAAAGTTCAGTTGAAATAATAATTTAACAACCAGGATATGAACGCTTTTAAGTTATCTAGGGGTCACGTTGGTCTTAGGATAAAAACAATTAGGGATCTAACCTTTCAAAATTTGTAAATCCTTGCTCTAAACCAGGGCTCTCCAAACTGTTTACTATGCGGGCCACATAATATATTTTACACAGTTTTGCGGGCCAAAGTAACGTTCACCTGTTCTTCAAGTAGCATTCTTTTTGCCCTGAATGCCTTGACATGTGCAAATAGATCATAAATCAAATTTGTTTCAACATGCAAATTTAGATTCAAGTCATATTGCCAGTCACGTCTATAAAAAAAATTCCACTTTCCAAGGCCAGTCAGTGTTTGATAAAAGTGATTGACGTTGATTCTTCTCTGTGAGATATGACTCAATTTATATGTAATAAATTATATTCATAATATTTATTAGTCAATATAATTTTTTTAAATTAGTTAACATCTTTCGGAACTTTCCTTTGATAACCCTCTGCCGGGAGACTTGGAACTACCTAAAAATCATCACAGTCAAGCCGTTCTGTTGTCGGTATAAGGAATGGCGCCTGCGACTGAAAATTAGGGTTTGCAATTCCAACAACACTCTGGCTTGGTGTCATGGGTACAGTGACCATATTTCTGACAGTGAAAATCGGGACAACTTGGCAACATTTTTCAAAAGTAGCATAAGTGCATAAGCATAAGGCATAAGCATAATTAAGAACAAACATATTCCAAGATTTTTTATTTTTAGTAATTTAAAAAACTTAAATAACAATAATATGTAATAGCTATAAAGAAATATGGGCTCCGTAAAAATGGTAGTCAAAACTACTGGACTCATATCAATCTCTAAGACTAAGTGGCACACAGTAACAAGTAATTTTAAAGTTTAAATAGTAAGAGTTTTGAGAAAATTATATTTTGTAAAAATATAATAGGCTATTAAAAATTAAGATGTTTTTCTGTTCATTTCCCTAATTCTACTCGTTTTCAATTGATTCAATGATTTAATTTTAAGTTGGATGTCTATTTGTGACTTATAAAAGCTGCCATTTTTAAATTCCGTATATAAAATCTATGTGCATTGAATAACATTTGCTTAGTCCAGAGGGGTAGCAACCGGCCGCCCCACCACCACCGCCGCCGCCACCGGTGCAAAGGCAAAAACACACGGAGTTTATTCATAAACTCTCAATAAAAGTAAAATATTATAAATGTAACGATTTCGATATTTTTACTTTACTGTAGAAACTTTTTTCATCAGTCAGACAATTCGTGACATTTTGGTCGTTATTCGGGACGCCGGGACACAACCCTTAAAATCGGGACGGTCCCGATTTTTTCGGGACGTATGGTCACCGTAGTCATGGGGGAAGCACGCATGCGGACAGAAACTGGACTTGTCAAATAAAGTGCGTGGTTAAGAAATAACGAAGAGAAACCATTAATTTGTTTTTGATAAAATCTTGGAACGGGCCAGATATAATTTTGTGGAGGGCTGGATGTGGCCCACGGGCCGTAGTTTGGAGACCCCTGCTCTAAACCAAATTGTCCTACTATATGCTACCTCGGACGGGTGTTTTTTTCTTCTTCCTAAATTCCATTCACACAAATGGTACCAGTAGTTAAAGTCTTATAGAACCATACCTTTCTCATCCCTATTCAATTCATGTCAATATCAAGATAAGCCGGACTTGTAATAAGACGCTGAGAACCGGAAAAATCTGCTTTAAGAGACTACGTGAATGGAGACATCTATCGCCCATGATGGTACTAACATGCAAACGCTGCTTGTGGACATTCAATGAACTACAGATGTGGCTTGTGTAGGATCCGTTGTTGGATATATGTTTATTTCGGATAAAGAGCTTATTTACCTACATTATTGTAGTGTGATTTTTTTTTATTATCAACAAGTCTCACTACCTGTTAAGGTTATACGCATGCGACTATTTTGTTTTTAGAGCATAATTCGAAATAGTTGTGTGAGTAGATCGAAATGCTAATACCGATAAACTTCATGCCAAATATTCACTCATTTGGAGCTAAGTTAGTTTTGGAATGGTTTAATATTCTTGCTATATTTAACGCGAAGGGAGGAATTAATTTGTGGGGGGGGTTTTAAAATCATAAGTCTATAACTTACTACTCAGCCCTAAGAAATAAGAACATTGTATTTTTATACAGTAGGTATTTGTAATTTGTGTAAGAGGGGAATGGGGGATCACAAGTAACAACAAAGTTTTTTAGGGTATTTTTACCCACCTCTGTCCCAGTTAATGTTAAAAAATTGGATGATCCAAAAAGTTTTTTGTAGTGGAATTTTTTTGGAAACTATACTCTTTTAACAGCTATTTAATATAGTGCACCCCAGAATTTTTTGAAATTTGGATACTCCTAGAGTCTATTTGGAATAGTCCTACTTCAGAAAATTTTTAAAATTTTTAATGATTCTAAAAGATTCTTTTAAGGAGTGTTCACCAGATTTTTTGTTTTTTTATAAATTAAATTCCTTTGAATCTATTTGAAGTGGTTCCCACCCAGATTTTTTTTTAAAATTTGGAATTCCCTTAGAAGTTATTTGGAATGCTCTTCACCTGGATGTTTTAAATCTTAATTAGATGCCTTTGAAAGCTATTGAAAGTCGTCTTCCCCGAACATATTTGATAAAATTGAATGATTTTAGAAGCTATTTGGAGTGGCCCTCTACGGGTGTTTCTTTTAAAAATTGAAAGCTTCTAAAAGATATTTAGAATGGCATTTGACTGGAATAAATTTTAAAAATTAAATGCATATAGAAGCTATTTATAGTGGTCCTTCCTTGGCAAATTTTTGAAAAGTGAATGCCTCTATAAGCTACTTGAACTTTGATATAATTCCATCGTTAAGATTCATATTAAAAACTTCGGAAAATTTCTTGGGTGGAGGAGGAGCTTGAAACCCATAAATCGCCCCTCCCTATTTCCAAGCCAAATGGTGACTCGTTCTATGATGAGAAGGTTTTAAAGAAAGTGACCCAATATTTGCTTAAATATATGGGCAAATTTTGAAATACCAGCTGGGATTTTAAACATTAAAATCTCAACTTCTACGGGCAGTGTGACGAATACAGACACATTGTTGGTATTAGAAATGTTGGTTTAGAAAACACATTGGTACAGTCGCCAATCTGCTAGCCCCCTATTTATTTTTTTGAAGTCTGGGATTATATTAAAGGCCCCACAATATTTCCTACGTATATTCAAACCATCGGTATTATTTAACATAAATATTACAGCTAATCCTAATTTTTAGGAAAGGAATTGAATTTTTACTTATTTTCTAATGTGCCTACCGTATTTTGCCACTATGGTTACAATGTCCACCAAGACAGATTTTTTTTTGAATTGTGTCTTACTACCTGTTTAGGTTATACGCATCAGATAAATTTAAGTTAAAGTTCAAATGCATGTATTTGAATTATTTCTGAATCCCATATCTGTTATAGTAAGAACATAATAGGAAAGAAAGTTTCTTACAACCACCAAATATATTAAAAACACTTTCATATATTCATACGTAAAGTCATATGATATGCAGCTAAAATTTTTATTAGATAATATCAAATCCTATAAAATAATATCATCTAGGCAGTTACATTTTTCCCGATGTTAACCGAAAATATAGAATAAATAAAAGTGCTAAAATTGTTTCTCGACCAGGGGCTCTTTGAAAGGCTGATGAAGGCTATGGACCTCTTCTCAAAATAATGTATTTAAATGTATAAAACAAATTATTTGGGACACAAAAGAAACAAATTTGTATTGTAGTGAAATGCATTTATTTAAAAAAAATGAAAAGGGTGATATAATAATTTATATTACAAGACAATACATTTAAAATACAGGCAAATCGATTATTTATTTATCTATTTATTATGATAATTTTGAATTAGATCCTAAATTTTTAGACTAAATAATTTTACCATAATAGTGATAGCAATATTATAGAAGATGCTATAATACCCTTTTATTCTACGTTAGTTGGTTAGTTTTTATGATTGCTTGATTTAATAGTAGTAGGGTCAATTCCCAGGAAATGATCGACATCCAGTTTTCTTTTACACGTTTACGTAATAAAACAGAGTAATACGCATGCGTGGCACGGAAAGTTGCTCAGGTGATGTTAATTTAAAAAACAACTTATTTTCCTTCCTATTTATAGGAAATAAAAATAATGAAACAATCGTGTCTGTTTGTGTATACATTTCTCTGTAACTTTCGAACTAATCAAGAGATGTCAACAAATCTTGGAACACGTATTCACTAGAACAAAAGACAACAATTATTTTGTATATATATATATAGCACCGCGTCTTACTAACCGTTCGGGTTATACGCTTAAGTACTATTTACGCTAATGGATTAGGAATTGGGAGGGTTGATTTTAAAGGAAGTGAACTCGCATTAGCGTGGAGGGAGAGTGGAAAACCATTCAGGAAAAACCGCCCCCAGTTCACCCGACCGAGATTCGAAACTCGATCTCCCCGTCCTCGGCGGTCGAGCTCAACACGACTAGCGCGTTAGCCAACTACGCCACCGAGGCGGGTAATTATTTTTTAGATTGGTGCACACACTGTAATTGTAATTGGAATGACATAGACAAGTGCGACACCTTAGCTCAGTCCATAGCGTGTTTGTTCTGTGAGCTAAGGGTCCCGAGTTCGATTCCTGGCATAGCCGATAAATTTATCATTGGTGGAATGTGGTTTTCCTCTTTCACCGTGATGAATTAACTGTCGGGAGTTGGATGTTGTATCTGTTCTAGATTTAAGTAAGTGTATAAGTCAGGTGCTGTTATAATCAGTTGGTTCAGAAAATATAGGTTAAATACCTCAAATAAATTAAAATGAGCTGACTTAGACAAGGCGTGTCAAAATCGTTTGATAAATAAGTCCATACTTAAAGTTAAAACCAATAGGGGAGCCAGATTAAAAACAAATATTATCGTTATTTGAAGTAAAAAAGAATTCCAACTTTGCATCATAGTAACTACAAAAGGAAAAGAGTAGGACCCTATAATATAAAACATCAATACAAACCCTGCAATGTTTTTTCAACAATTTTGAAACATTTTATTTGCACCAATGGGGCTAATATGAGGTGGAAGGGGACGCGAGAAAAGGCCAGTGATTCTGCAGTTTTTATAGCAAATCATTTCTTTGTTCAAAATAAATAAAATATTGCTCCAGTAGCAACGTTCAGTTTATTTTCTTTACATGGCGATATCAACTGTTATTGAATATCTTGTCGAGGGTGTTCTGAAATTTAATGACAACATTTATGTCCATTTAAAAAGTTTATCATCTAATGCTGATATGCTCATGACAGATATTCAACAACTGTTGATATCACCATGGGAAGAAAATTAAACTAAACTTTGCTACTGGACCTATATTTTATTTATTTTGCCCAGAAAAAAATATTTGCTATAAAAACTGCAAACACATTGACATTTTATTCGCTTCCCCTACATCACCACCTTAAGGTCAGGCTTTAAATCTTGTGCCAAAGTCACTTTTATAATTATTTACAAATATGTGTCCCTGATTCCCCATCTCTTGGGTGTTAAGGCGATTGGACCTTTTCATTGGGCGTGGAAATGCAGAGCCATGGGAGCAAGCGGTTATTTTCAAGAATGTTTATTATTCTGCAATTTTCTTTTCGGAAACGGTTTGTTCAAGAATAGAAGCATGTTGATTAAATTATACTTTTTATATACACACCTCCTCTATAATTTTAACAGGGATCAAATATCGATAAAATTGACATTTTTCAATAGAAAACTGCCAGATTCATAATATTAAATGAGAAAATGTAACAATTAATAAACATCGATAAATTATCTTAAAAGGGTTGTTGAAAATATTAATATAAACATTTCACTCGTTCTCAAGAAAACTGATATTTCCAAACGTATGATTTTTCCGCAAGACATGTCCGGTAGCTAGCGCCATCTACAGTTTTCGTGATCCATCTGTTCTTGTTGGCGTGGAAGAATACTTTGGTTGGTTGTAAAGCCACACCACGCCTTTCACCCTCCCGTCCACCATCTCACAAAATAGGTTTTAGACTTGGACTCGACAGGGCCAAGGGCCTTAAGTTCCATTTCATGTGAGAAGACAACTGTTAACATACGTAATTGCTGCCCAACATTGCATATATTTGATGCACAAACTCAACTATTTTGGGAGATTTATCCAGCCGAAGAAAGATTACAGACTTGGACCAACAACCTCACATGCCAGAACTATTCAAATTATGTCAAATTCTCAAATATTACGTTCCAAAGCTTTGTATTTCCTCTACGGCTATTAAAATAAGAAAGGGGGTTGCATTACATAATGTTTCTTTATAAAGTCCACGGGCCACACAAAATCAGCCAATATATGTTCGTTCCTTCACTGTCTTGGTATCACAGGCTTGGAACAAATGAATAACTCGACTCGTCACCTGACATCCAAAATTCCCTTCAAGAGTGCAGTCACACAATATATCTTGTCAAATAAACTAAATTGAGTTCTTTAATATTTTTGAACTTTGAATGAGTGTTTGAATGAGTGTGCAAATGGTTTACCAATTATTTGAATTTCCCTTTCAAGTTTATATTATATTATTATTAATATTAAAATATGTTCGTATTCCAATAAATGTGATGTTATGTGTTGTATTTAAACTCTGGTCAAAGGGAAGAGAAGGCCTTAACTTCACCAGACAAATAAAAGCCATTAGTATATTTATTATTATTATTATTATTATTATTATTATTATTATTATTATTATTATTATTATTATTATTATTATTATTATTAATATACCTAATTGTTTCAAGTGTGTAAACACATTTTTAAATGGTTGGATAATAGTTTTCGTGAATGAAATTTTAAGAGAAACAAATTAAATTACTGCTATGGGATCTATTAAAATTAAATAATTAAACCGAAATTAATAACTTAGTAGATTCTAATATATTTTTATTTTTTTTTGCAAAATGAAAGCTACACTGGTTATACTAATGAAGAACTATATTTTACTGATCAGCCTCGTCCTTGTGGTGGATTGGTGGGGGTATTTACAACTCCATACACAACAGGAAGTAACATTTTCATTAAAATGAAGCAAATCCTTGAAGATCTTGATCTAATTTTAAAGTTAGGGAGGCCACCTATCAGAACGCTAAGACACGTTGCAGACGTTCAGAAATCCTGAATTATTCAAGAACTTGTTTACCAATTTCAAATATGGCTCGAGGCAAAATGGAGACGAAAGGTTCAGCACGTACCTATATAGTTAACAACCTCCCATTTGAAGGTTTATCGATTCATACCATTACTAGTGGAGTGTTACAGTGTTGGGTGCAAGCTATCGCACTAAAATAGACCATTTTTTTAACACCACGTCTTACTACCCGTTCGGACTATACGCTTATGTACTATTTACGCTAGTGATTTTAGCGCTTATGAAGGTTATGTTTATAGGAAGTGTACCCGCCTTTGCTTGGAGGAAGAGTGAATAACCAGTTTGTAAAAACAAGAATAAGTATATTGAGTACACCTAACTGAGATTCGAACCTGGATCTCCCCGTCACCGACAGTCTTGTCTACAGCGAGAGTAGCGCGTTAGACCACGCAACCACCGAAGCGAGTCGTGCTATGATTGATTTGAAGCTTTTTATTGGACACATTTTATCCACCATTTCCCTCCTTACAGGTCTATACCAACTCCAGGTATAAATAGGTATGGCGATAACGTCATATTTTCTACAGGGGTGTTAGAGGAGATTTTTAGGCAATTTAGAGTAAAACTTTTATTTTACACAGAGCTCTGGTCTTGAGTTCTTTAAAATAAGACACTTCCCACCATCTTACAACCATCCAAAGTCCTACAATTTACAAATTAATATTAAAATTCCAATGGAATCATTTATATACAGATGGGAAAAGATAAAGTTAGCTCATTTCCAGCGATGTTTAACGCAAAATGTTGTAATTCAGAAACATAGATCCAGTCTTCCTCAAACAAAGTCCTTGTTTTTGTAATTTATTGTTTAACTGGTTTTTATTTTAACATTATTATTATTATTATTATTATTATTATTATCATCATTATTATTATTATTAGCACCACGTCTTACTACCCGTTCGGGTTATACGCACTTATGCTAATGGAGGACCTACAGTTTAACGTGGAATCCGAACCACGGTGGAGGCCTGGCATTCCACACAGTCACAAGTTGTGATTAATACACGTCTTGTCAGAGGTGAAGGAAGGGTTTGGCAATCAGATAAATCTGTGCCGGGACTTTATGTTAACATAACTTCCATTGCCATGAGAAATACTTCACTGCGAGTATATTTAACTTAAAGTATAAGAGCCTTACTTATTGGTCAGCGCTATTATGGATCCACACTTGGTGTTATGCACACGGATTAGTTTTAACTATGGAGATGAGTGTAAAACATTGCAATAGGGTGAATAATTTTATCGGGATTTTTAAAGGATTTAAAATTTTCTTGGTTGGTCATCTTGGTTTCAGCTGTTGAAAACTGTTCGAGAAATATCAAGTCTAGACGTGCTACAAGACCAGCTGAAACAGCAAACAGTTGGAATATCAAACTTTTCATGACTGTTTCTCAAAAACTATAGTGTGACCAAATATAACATCAATGTTCTATTGAAACAGTGCCAATAACCGTTTCATCTTGAACAAAGAAGAACAATAAACAATGATGAAAGTGAAAATGAAAAACAAGAAACAAGAATGAAAAATAATAAGGGAAAAGTGTGGATTTTGAATTATTTTATGAAGCCTTTTAATTCATCTCAAAATATAATAGATATTTAGAGGGTTTCATGATTATTGAGCATTATAAAAGTCTATCACCGAAGACACAAGAAACGAGAACATGTTTAGTCAAGTATCAATCAAATATAAAGAAGATGGTGCTCTTGAAGAAATACATTTTAAAATAATACATTTTTACGTAATAATTATAAAAGTACATCACTTTATTACATTGAACATATTGTGGGAATATTATCAACCTATTTTTATCTATGTGTTATAAATTATTGTTCCTCGTTTTGGTTAGTGAATTTTGCGCTATTTGCCAAAGGTGGCCACTTATTATTATTACTCACATTTATAACCAATGATAGTGCTGAAGGAACATTATATTTTTGAAAATAAAATTGTTGCTAATCGTTTATTTATACTCAACATAGATTAATTGTTTTAGAAAAAGATCTGTCTTTAACTATTCTAATGATTAAGCTCAAATGTATTAATAATAATATGGTTTTAAAATATAATAACTCTTAATATTCTTGTCAAAAGCTATTATATATTTTAAATTTTAGGTACGCTATTTATTGTGGTCTATTACAATTTACAAGTAAGATAAAACCGTAAAAGGCAGGAATAATATACAGTGTGTACCGTAGCATGTGAGACCCACTTCAGTGATGGACAGGAGACATAAAAACAATGAGAAAAGTAAACATAAACATGTGTCCCATTTAACCTTATTTCATAGTTATTTCATATTTGCTCTCAAGTAATGTGGAGCTGCTTTAAATTATAGGAAGTGCTCAAAATTGCCATTTTTAGCCTGAATAAAAAGCCTGCAGTAGTCGTATTGTATAATAAAGCACTCTTTTAAAAATATCGGGTGTTTGGAATAACCAGGTATAACTAATACAACAAACCTAGTCAACAGCTCAAGAGATATCGTGTATTTTATTCAAACAGTTTAGTGGAATCACTTGACTAAAAGTCGGAGACAAGGTCAAATGGCACAAATGTTTATTATAAACTTTTTTCATCGTCTTTATCTTGCTTATTCAACACTAAAATGGGTTCCACATGTTACGGTACATCCTGTATGTGTTTTAGAAAAGAGGCAACTGGTCCCGTGGATTCTAAATATAGCATAGATTAAGTTTTATTTTAGTCACCACGTCTTATTACTCGTTCAGGTTATACGCTTACGTACTAATTACGGTAAAGGTTTTAGGGATGAGGAAGGCTATATTTAGAGGAAGTGTAACCGCATTTGTGTGGAGGGATAGTGGAAAACCATGTTAGAAAAAACCCTCAGAATATCCGACCAGGATTCGAACCTTGATATCCTCGTCATCGGCAGTCTAGTGTACACTGAGAAAGTAACGCCTTAGACCACGCGGCCATCAAAGCGGGTCTAGGTTAAGGTTAGGAGAGGGGAGAAAACTTAATATACACTCTTTTTACCCTGTAGGATATCAAGCTTATCTTGGCGGGTTCGCTATGGTTCAGCTTATTAGATCAGGCCATACTGTAATCAGTCAAGGTAAGACAGCTTACCTTTCAGGGTAAACGGACTGTACCTTTGCCGGATCACCTCTGTAAGTAGTAGCGCAACACATCACTTTTCATTTGTTATCACACACGCAACAGGGGACACGTGGACTAGATATCAAACTCACATGGTCTGGTTTGTCACTGACGGGGAGGTTTGAGTCTCGGCCGAGTCTCCTGAGGATGTTTTTTCTTAAATGGTTTCACACTCTCCCTCTAACCAATTTCTAAAACACGTCCTTTAAATAATACCTTCCTCATCCTTACCCCATAAGCGTCATTATTAAAATGACTATAGTCTGAACTGGTAGAACATGAGGTGGGGAAAAAATTTATTATATTTACATTAGGCCTACTACAATCCAAATTATTATTAGCTTACTTTTTATTGGGGGGTTTCAAAATTAATCGTGATAACTGTATTCACCGGAATTACTTTAGTTGTCCGACGCCATAGCTTAGTCGGTAGCGTGTCTGGCTACCAAGATAAAGGTCCCGGACTGGATTCTCGGCATGGCTGAAATAATTTTCTTTGGTGAAATGTGGGTTTCCCCCTTTCACAGTGATCCATTAAAGGCCGGGGGGCTGGGTGTTGTGTCTATTCTAGATTTAAATTAGTTTATAGGTAGTGTGCTAATATATATATTTTTTATTATTTAGTTTTTGTATTTAACATACACTTTCTGAACCAACTGATTATATCAACAAACGAGAATCTGGATCCCACCAATTTTGCCGGGAAGTGTATTTTCACATATCATCCAAGGTTCTCTTACATGCCACAATCGACATGGGACCGACAAATTTACTTCCCTTCCGAAGGAAGTCGTACTACGGATTTTTATCGCTCAAGAAATATCCGTCAAACCCAATTAAGTTTGAACATAAGAACATCGGGTCCCCGAGACGAGCTCTTTACCCCAAGACCACTGAGGCTGACGTATGCTGATATAGTCAATCGAATCAGAAATTGCACGTTAAATACCTCAAATGAATGAGAAAAATGAAAAAAATAACCTTCAATACACCCGAACAGATGGACAAATATTGACACAGTATATCCAGCGTAGGAGTGGTAGTAACTGACAGCTAGCTGAACATTGTTATTACAAATATTGGTTGAAAGTAACTAATGCAACCCTATTTGGAAATAATAATTATTTCCTTATCAATAGACCTATTATATTATCAACCGAAAAAGTGATCAAAATGCTTCTAATAGCACTTCCCTAATGATTACTGTAAAATTTACGTTTTCATAATTAATTGAAAGAACAATAAATATTAATAAAACCATAATATCTCTTGTTTGGTGGTTGTGGCAAAAAGCGATACTATAGTAAATTAAAAAATAAGTTAAAAAGAAATATATTCAAACTAGTATCTTCATTCATATAAACGGCCCTCATAAATTAATAAATAAATACAAGATTTTTATAACTTAGAGAAATATCCATACAAAACATCAGTTACAAAATAAAACGTTATTATTTTGTAAACACATGCGCATGAACACAGATGACTACGGTTTGTATGACGTCGTCAATCACCTTAATATCGTCTGGTTCGCCATCTTAATTTTTGAAAAAAATGCAGCATTTAGAAGCTCTCGTTTGTAAGGCTTTTTTAAGTTAACCATACATAAACATTCACAAAAAAGAAACATCCAAAAGGTTATTTTCATAAATTCATGTTTCAATAATGTAAAAACGGTTAAAAGAAAAAAAAACAATTAAAAACAAATTGTTTGTTGTGAAAGGTTTGACTTTCAAACGTGACGTGATATTGCAGATTATATGGTTTGGCAACTGGATACATGATAGTAGAACAGATTGATTTTGATGGATGTCAGTTACTGCCACTCCTATGCTGAATAGACTGTAAGTAAACGTCCGTTCAGTTAAACACGTGTCTCCACGATTTAGAATGATTCGATTCGTCTAAGTACTTGTTGTATCATTGTGTAGTTATTGCTAGAATAGCTTAAATACATAAAAGTACGAGTACCAGAATTTTGACAAGTAAGGGGTATGTTAACATTATATAGGAAAACTTTATTTCATCGAACAGTTTTGTTCGTTTTAATTATAGTTTACACCCACGGATGGGCTTAGAGTTGTGGAGGCCTCGGGGCAGTGATATAATTAAAAGCTCCAACATTAAAGACATATTTTTCTTTTCAACGTATCGACATAATATTTTTTTCTTTACAAAATTGACTGTTAAAATCTCAATGAGTCAATGTTAAAGATATTATTTAAACAAGTAAATACTGACAACAGAATAAATTAGATCTGTTTAAAACAAAAAATGTTACTATTTATTTTTAGTTCTTGCCAAAAGATTAGGAAAATGTACTAAGAAGAAAAATAGCAAAATGTCTTACTATAATGCTGTGTCTACACCACGGAGCGTAAAGCTAAAACGGCTAGTAAAACGTGGTGCTAAAAGGAGGAAATATTATAAATGTATTTATAACTTTTAGCACCACGTTTTACGTTTTTGTAACGCCTTATAAATGAATACCTTTGTGGTTTATTTTCGTTCTAAGTAACCTGAATTTTTCAGTCATATTTTTTAAATTAAATTTATCACAGCAAGCCAATGACTGGAAAAACCCAATCTTTACAACTTCAAAATGGCGGTTAAAAGTTGAAACTGTGCGTGAGCTCCCTCCCAGGTAGTATCAAGGTTATTCTAGCACACATGGAACTCGCAGATCGCAATCTCGGAACAACTCGTACTTGCCCAGTTATTGCCACAACAGACACATCCCAGTACTTTATCTCTCCTCCACTTAATTTATTGACCTCGCGGAGAAGCTTGCTACTTGTTTTAATCTCAAAGAAAATTTGGGTTCAAATAGAGAAAGAGTTTTTCTTAGCGTTAAGTATGTGCCAGCGAACAAATTGCGTCAATTTGTTTGTTGTGTATTTCAAGACGTTCTAACATTGGCTCCCAACATTCCAACGACATCAACGTAATGGGTCAATTCGGCGCATGCAGGTATCGTGTTGGTATGGCTTCAAGGGTTCGGATCCTGGCTTGGATGGCATAATAAAGCTAACCAATCCAGAACTGACAGTTGAAAATAGTTTGGGCTCAAATAGATTTATTCCAGTGGCGGTGGCATTTTATTTGTTATGGTGGGGGTGATTAGGAAAGAAATAGATTTTTGAGGGGCTTGTCCCCCTCCCAAAATGGTGTCCGGATCTACCCTGGAAAATTTGATGCCCATTTAAGCTACTGGGATTAGGCCTTTCCCAGAAACTTTTAAAAATCGGATGCCATTATAAGCGTTTTAGAATGGTCTTCGCCTGATATTTTGATAAAATATTAATTTCGCGTAAAAGATATTTGGAGTGATCCTCGCCTTGAATTTTTTAATTAGATGCTTTTATAGGTTACTGTATTTAAAGTGGGCTTCCCCTGTAATTATTTTAAAAATAAGACAACTCTAGAAACGATTTGGAATGCCCTTCAAAAGTTTTTAGTGTTTTTTATAATTGGATGATTGTAGGTATTAATAGGAGTGGTCTTATTCCATGTATATATTTAAAATGTTGATGCCTCTAGAGGCTGAACATATTTTGAAAATTAAATGCCTCTAGAGGTTATTTGACGTGATTCCCCTTTAAAGATATGCCTCTACAAGATATATGAAGTTTGTTTTAGATTTTTTTAGTATTTTAGAATATCCACAGGGAGTAATATAAATTTAGAGGGGGGACAAATTCCAGGGGAACAGTGTCCAGATATCCAGCCCCCCTCCCCCCACCGGTTAACACGCCTTAGCCATCTTTGCAGTTTTCTTAAGTTTTACTATCCTTAGGCACACATCAAGTAAACTTGACCTTAGCACATAACCTTTACAAGACATTCCATCTTTGCTTATAATTATACCCCATACACACATGGGATTTTTTCATCCTTGGTTTTGATAATAGTTAGGACTTCACTAACCCGGTTTGAATTATGTAATTATTCTACTAACCCTAGCCCAATCTTGAGCTAGTTCTATCCAGTCCACCTCATTACAACCTATCTCTTTCAGCTCCATTCAAATGTTATCCTCCCATCTACGTCTAGTTCTTCCAAATGGCCTCTTCCCACTAGAAAAGCTATAAAGTGTATTATGTACCAATTGTACATAATACTACATATTCATATTTATAACTAAATTAATGTACACACTTCATGTGTAGGATGGTTATTTAGTTTCTGATAAAGAAATATTATATTGAAGGTTAAATATGTTAATCTAAACCTATATTATTATATTATAATATGGCCCATCCAGGCAAATCATATATACTCTATAGTATTTATAATTATGGGATTGTGATGAGATTGGTATTGAAAAGTACCGTGCTCCACGTCTTATTAACCATCCGGGCTATCCACATATTTACAATAATTGGGTAAAGTGGAGGAAGGTAGAATTTTGAGGAAATGTACCCACACTAGAGTGGTGGAAGTGTAGGAAACCATTAAAAAAAATTACACAACAATGCACTAGGTCAGGATTCGAACCGCTAGCTACCAATCATCGGCAAACAAAACGGGGATGCCTTCTACATGCCAACAGGTGCTAGTATATTAAATTATATAGGATTCTTTAAGGTGCGGCAGAAGGGAGCGCGAGTAATTTTACAGTTTTTATAGCATTACACTTTTTTGGCCAAAATAAATTAAATATTTTTCCAGTAGCAACATAGAGCTTAGTTTTCTCCACGTGCTAATATCAACAGATCTTGAATATCTGTCAAGGGTGTCCTGGAAATTTGTCAAAACCTTTTAAATAAAGAGAAAAAGTTTTGACAAACTTCCAGGACACCCTTGACAGATATTCAAGATCTGTTGATATTAGCACGTGAAGAAAACTAAACTCTATATTGCTACTGGAAAAATATTTGATTTATTTTGGCCAAAAAATTTCAATTCTATAAAAAGTGTAAAAATACTCGCGCTCCCTTCGGCCGTACCTTAAGTCAATCAAACTAAATAAATATTGATACTTTCAATGGTCTGAACCTCTAAGTTTGGCTTTAAAGTTAAGTGAAACATACTTTTACCTGTCAGTTGTTACAAGACATTTACCCTTAACCCCAAAGATCTCTGATACTTGGCCTACTTTATATTAATGATTGTGTAATGTGGTAATAGAATGACTAACCCCAGTAGAATTAATTTCTAGGTGAATTAAAAAAAATACATATTACACATAGGAGCCATTATTGGCAAGTCATGATGTTGTATGGGCCTTAAGAGACACAGCATGGCACTAAGTGGAGTCTGGTATCTACTTGCTACGTCTGACCATGATGCTCTGTGACGTCATTGCCCAACACGTGGCTACCTACCACACTTGGTTATCTAACACACTTTAATACCTACCACACTTAGTTATCTAACACACTTTGTTACCTACCACACTTGGTTATCTAACACACTTTCTTACCCACCACACTTGGTTATCAAACACACTTTAATACCTACCGCACTTAGTTATCTAACTACACTTTGTTACCTACCACACTTGGTTATCTAACACACTTTGTTACCTACCACACTTGGTTATCTAACACACTTTGTTACATACCACACTTGGTTATCTACCACACCTTGATACCTACCACACTTGGTTATCTACTGGTATGTTCTAGACACCCTATATTTGGTTATTTACCACATTTGGTTACTTTTAAAACTTGGGTTCTTTTCACCAATTACCGACCCCACTTGGTTACCTAACACGCTTGGTTATCAACGATACTTGGTTATCTAACACACTTTGTTACCTACTACACTTGGTTATTTACCAAACCTTGATACCTACCACACTTGGTTATCTATCACACTCTAATACCTACCACACTTGGTTATCTAACACACTTTGTTACCTACCACACTTGGTTACCTAACACACTTTGTTACCTACCACACTTGGTTATCTAACACACTTTGTTACCCACCACACTTGGTTATCTAACACACTTTGTTACCTACCACACTTGGTTATCTAACACACTTTGTTACCTACCACACTTGGTTATCTAACACACTTTGTTACCTACCACACTTGGCTATCTAACACACTTTGTTACCTACCACACTTGGTTATCTAACACACTTTGTTACCCACCACACTTGGTTATCTACCACACTTTGTTACCTACCACACTTGGTTATCTAACACACTTTGTTACCTACCACACTTGGTTATCTAACACACTTTAATACCTACCACACTTGGTTATCTACCACACCTTAATACCTACCACACTTGGCTATCTACTGGTATGTTTTAGGCACACTATATTTGGTTATCTACCACATTTGGTTACATACAATACTTGGGTTGTTTTCACCTGGTTACCGACCCCACCCACTTGGTTACCTACCACGCTTGGTTACTTACTTGTATGTTGCAGACACATTACACGTGGTTACTTACAAAACTTGGTTATCCACCACATTTGACACTTGGTTATCTACGGGTATGTACTTGACATATAATATTTGTTTATATACCACACTTGGTTACATAACACACTTGGCTACCTAACGCACTAGGTTACCTGCCACATTTATTAACTATCACACTTGGTTATCAACTGGTATTTTATAGACAAATTATATTTGGTTATCAAGCACACTTTGTTACCTTCCACACTTAGTTTACCACTCTTGGTTACCTATCATATTTAGCTACCTACGACGCTTGGTTACTTGTTTGTATATCTTAGATACATTACACTTAGTTACCTACAAAACATGGTTACCCACCGCCCTTAGTTACCCAACACACTTGATTATATATCACACTTGGTTTCCTACTACTTGGTTACCTGCTGGTATGTCTTAGACACATTACGCTTGGTAACCAACTAGTATTCTATATACTTTTAACACTTGGAGATTCGATCAATACACACATTTTCACCTGAATTTTAAAGCGCATTAGTGTTAATAATTACTATCATGACATTTATTATTGTGATCATTTCGATGATCTTTAGCTTAAAAATATGTTCAGTTATCTTTATGAAAAGTCTTTGTATCTATATATTAAAACCTAAGACAAAATTAATACCTAATAAACAGATAGTACACGCTAGATTATTAATAAAACTATGCAACCATTTTCATAACGAACTTAGTTTTCTAAAAATATATATATATTGTTTTTCATTAAATTATTCAATTTAAAATTAGAGTCACATACCCTTTTAATCCATAAGCAATTTAATCTCCAATTCGTATTTTCTCATGTTTAAACCTTGTTGAAAATAAGCATTTATATTCTTCTCAAGATACTCCAAGTTTTCATGATTGCTACTTTATATTACAAGAGCAGCCATGATTATTGTCCGTTCACATGGTACTTATCAACGTGTACTGAGCTCAGTACCAAATTAAGTACAAAAAATTGCTCGTGACAACAGTATATTATAACCGTTCCACAGAATTTGCAAATTTATAAAACGACATTTTAGACAAGGGAAGAAGATAAAATGAGCACTTATCCCAAACTTCTTTCAAAGTTTGACATGCAAACAAATCTACAATCCCGTTTTTTATGGTAAAAACCTTATCTGACAGTTTTAAATACAATAGATCTACTTTTATGTGTTAATACGTCAAGTCATGTGATCTTCATTTTTCATTTATTTGACGTATTTAACGTGCACTTTCTAAACCGACTGATTAAATCAGTACACAAGAATTTCTATGAGCGAGAACTAAAGTAAATACCATTTTTTTCCCGGGAAAGGTATTTCCTCATACCTTCTGGGGCTCTTTTACATGTCACAATCGATAATGGACTGACAACTTTACTTCCAATCCGAAGAAAGTTGTGTTACGGATTTTTATCGCGGCTGGGTTGGAACCCACCGAACATCGGGCCCTGAGATGAGTGCTTTACCCCACTGAAGTTGACATGCAATCTGCAGCTGTCACCTTTTGACCGAACAAAGTGAGGTTATGTTTTAACTGGAGAATTTGGCATTTGGTCTGTCCGGCTGTCAATCCGTCTGCCCAAATTTTTGTTCCGCGATAACTATCATATGAGTAGAATAATTTGAGCAAAATTTAGACATTCATTGAACCTAATCCAAAAATCGTATGTACCTACATGATATTCCGATCCTAGAAACGGTTTCAAGATGGCGGCCGCTCAAAATGTTTTCAGTTTACGAGCTCATCTCAAGTGATTTAAATTTAAAATTCTAAGCAATCGATCGAGTACCTAGAACGTATGTTTAAATTTTGAGGTCTATTGCGAGACTGATGTCTTACGCTAATGGTTTTATGGATGAGGAAGGTTATATTTTGAGGAAGCATATCCACATTTGCGTGGAGGGAGAGTGGAAAACCATTTTTTTTAAAAACATCCTCAGTACACCCAACCGAGGCTTGAACCTTGATCTGCCCGTCATCTACTGCGAGAGTGACGCCTTAGACCATGTGGCCACCGAAGCGGATATTTCAAGTTTAAATCCAGAGAGAAATCTTAATACTATGGTAACTATAACAACACGGAATATTTCTTAAAATGATTTACTCAGCATTTTTTTAAATTGAAGTAAGTGAGTTCTACTGTTCACAGAATTACTAGTGATATTTTCTATACCTATAAAAAAAACACTAATTGAATAGTAAGATGCTATCAAAGTTGGCCGCAAATTATGTTTTTATTTTATAGAAGGCTCTTTTTATAAAAATTGGACTGTAGTTACAAAGTTGATAGCGTCTACAAAAGAGATAAGGTATGAAATTATTCTGGTTACAAAATAAAATTAAATCAACAATTTAGAGCAAGAATAAGTGACCCCTACTAACCAATGGTCCAAAACCAATCATGTTTTTAATTTTTTATGTTTTACCACCGCGTTTTACTAACCATTCGGGTTATACGCCTATGTATTAATTACACTAAGGGGTTAGTGACGAGGAAGTTTAAATTTATAGGAAGTGTACCTGCAGTTGCATGGAGAGAGTGGGGGAATTTTTTTAGAAAAACCATCCTCAGTACACTCGACCAGGATCGGAACACGTTCTCACCGTCATCGGCCAGTCTAATCTATTGCGAGATTAGCGCCTTAGACCATGCGGCCACCGAGACGGGTTCAATCATGTTATCTTATTCGTCAGTTTATGACCAGAGAAGGCTAATATTTTCAAGATAGTATACTTTTTAGCTCACAATATCCTTCCTATTACCCTTTTAGCATAATACAACCTGCATCGATGAACACGCAGACTAAACATCGATCTCGTTGAGTCTAGTTGGTCGGTTAAGGGGAGGTCTGAGCTGGTACCTAGAACTGATGTACTAAGTTTATCTACGATATGGTTTTTCACTCTCCCTCTACAAAATTGCAAATAAGTTTTCTATTAATTCCACCTTTCTTATCCATAACATTTTTTTAAAAATAAAATGAGGATGACCCGGACGGCTAATACGATACGACGTAAACAAAGAAAAATGCCTCCAAATGAAAAATTTCAAATACTTCAAAACTTACTTTATTACATCTCCAGTCAGAGTCACACATGGTAGTGGACTACTAGTGCCTAAGGCATGGTCATGCATGGTAGGGGACTACTAGCTCCCAAGGCATAGTCATGCATGGTAGTGGACTACTAGCTCCCAAGGCATCGTCATGCATGGTAGTGGACTACTAGCTCCCAAGGCATCGTCATGCATGGTAGTGGACTACTAGCTCCAAAGGCATCGTCATGCATGGTAGTGGACTACTAGCTCCCAAGGCATAGTCATGCATGGTAGTGGACTACTAGATCCCAAGGCATCGTCATGCATGGTAGTGGATTACTAGCTCCCAAGGCATCGTCATGCATGGTAGTGGACTACTAGCTCCCAAGGCATGGTAGTGGACTCAAAGCTTTGCCGGTGGCTTGAAGGAGTCAGTAAAAACCTAATTAATAAATCATTGAATGAATTTATGAAAACGCTGAAAGTTCAATTTCATTATAGTAGGCCTATATTAAACAATTATTCTAAATATAAATTTGTTAGGAATAATTTAATAACATTTCATGCCAAAATATTATTAATGCATCCTTTGTTTCTCTCTGGGCCTTTGCATATAGTTCTACAATATTACTGAGTGTGAAACTTTTCTGTCGGAAATAATTACACATAAAAACAATGATAATAACAGCATTATTATGATTAGTGTGCGCACACTAATAGCTTCAAAATACCAGTAAGTAACAATCTGGTTAGATAAAATATACTTGGGACTTATAGAATAAATGGTATGGTGCACCACACAGACTTTATGGATATATCACTTTTATCTTAAAATAAAGACATTTAATAAGAGCTCTTACGATTTGTGAAAATTAAATTATTTATATTGTTGCAGAAATACACCAACAATGAGCATAAATAAAATAATAAACTTGGTTACAGAAACATTGATAAAAGAGGAATATATAGGCCTATGTCCACCAAAGATTATAACAATTAATTTCACATTTCAAAGATTTCAAAAAAAAATATTATATTTGCTTATAGCTCAGAAACTATTGATTTTATAAAAAATATGATTCAGATATAAAATTTAGTCAAAATCATTAGAGTGAATTTTGAAGAAATAGATTTTTATAATTTTTCCCCATTTTAAAACTTCATCTAGGGAGCGCTAGTATGTAAACCCTAGATACCAAGTTTCAGCTCGATCATTGAAATGGTTTCGGCTCCAGGCCGAGGTATAAGACAGACGGCATCGCGAGAGCATCTTTTTCGGTTTCAAGGGTCAATAAACGTCAATATTTATCAAAATCTTGAGTTCTATTTTATTTTATTTTTTTGACAATCACAATATTTTTTTCACTCTGCGTGGTCAAGGGGAAGTAAAAATACAGTAAATAAAAAACCTACTTTAGTAAAATAGACCAGCTAAAAATACTACTATGCACATATATACTATGCATGTGTAAGAATGAATTAATACTTTTAAAAAATAGCTAAATAAACCAGATGAAATAGCGACAAATAAATTAAATAGAATAATTAATATTTCTAATTAAATAAATAAAGCAGTGATTGAAGCAAAGTACAGGAACATTATTACCAATATAAGTTGGGATGGAAGGGGACCCGAGAAAAGGCCAGTGTTTTTACAGTTTTTATGGCAAAACATTTTTTTAACCAAAATAAATCAAATATTGTTTCAGTAAAAACATAGAATTTAGTTTTGTTCACATTGTAATACTAACAATAATTGTTGAATATCTGTCAAGGGTGTCCTGGAATTTAATGAAAACTTTTTCTCTTCGTTTAAAAAGTTTCTCACCTAATGCCGCCATGCTCATGACAGATATTCTACAACTGTTGATATCAACATGTGAAGAAAATCAAAATATATGTTTGTATGGAGAATGTTTTATTTATTTTAGCTAAGAAAAGTTTTGCCATAAAAACTACAAAAACACTGGCCTTTTCTCGGGCCCCCTTCCATCCCACCTTAAGGCCAGAGATGTCGTCCTTAAATTTGAACCATTTGCAACTGATTGGATTTCTATGGAAGACAGCATTGTTATTTAAAATTCATTTGACCAAGAGACTGAGATTCGTTGATAGATTTCTACAAAATAGATTCAGCGTAAAAGAACCAAGAAGAGGAGACATAAATACTTATTTGAAAAAATAAGAATAAAGTGCTCACCTTTTTCCTTTTATGTATAACTACGATTTATGTCAAACTCTTTTATACGGAATAGTTATATTTAGGCCCATTCAAAACACCAATTTGTCGCCAAACTATTTATATGTATAATGTTTAACTCATCTACAAATGGGAATTTTTTTAAATCAGATGGTTCAAATAAAAAAAAAATTAAGAAAAAAATATTTGACCTAAAATTATAGATCAATTGACCCAACATTTTTATGAAACTAATTTCTAGCTTGATGAATAATGACCTTTATTTGCAAACCCATCAATACCAAAAAATAAAAAAATTATAAATAATTTGAAATGACTGGTCGTAGATTAAAGAAAAGTAAAGAATTTTTTTACTTAAAGCCTACAAATTAAGATAAGAAGAAAAAAACAATTTTTATAGAAATTTAACAAGTGAAATGAGAATAATGAATTTAAATAGGGTTCTATTCTCATAGTAGACTAAGCTAATACAAAATGATTGGGAGAAATTAATAGCAATTTTCAACCTGTAGATTATTTACGTAACCTTCATCTACCCTGTGAAATAGCTAGCTTATCTTTCCTTATTCCAATTTAATTTACTTTACTTTACAGCTATCACTGTTCCAGCTTGTGGTCAGTTTTTTATTCAAGCTACATATTTTCCACTACCGGCTTGCTAAGCCTGTCGTAGCTTCATATGCTTTATAATCTAACAAGACCAGGACCAGTCCCAGGCCATTAATTTATCAATGTGAAAGGGTAAACCAAAGGTCCTCAACCCTTTTATATCTTAGAGCACATTCAAAACTAATGGTAGTGCGGCGGGCATCAATTACTTTTTCAAGGCAAATTCATAGCCGAACATAATTCATAATGCAAATAACACACACACACAAATACATATTATTAAAAAGAATTGTGAGTATAAAATTTAAAAATTATCTTTCAAATTCGTATATAAAATAAAGCAAATGGTACACACGCAAAGTTAATCTAAAACCAGTTTAAGCAATTGAAACAATTTTTACCAAACCAAAAGTCAATGTCAATAAATTTAAAAAATACTTTTTTTTTTTTTTACAGATTTAACAAGACCAAAATAAATACACAAGGCAATATTTATCTACTCACCACCATGAAAATATATATTTATTCTGTGTTTATTCAGGCGAAAAAGCTAAGTAGACCTATATTACGATATTTACAAAGGAAATAGGAAATATTAGCATGGTATTAGTGAGTGTGGGGAGAATGATGGAAGGGGGTAGGTCATTGAGATTTGGAAAAAGCAAAACCATTCAATTTGAAACTATTAGAATGGTAGTTGCGAGTAAAAGTACACTTTGTAAATGAGCCGGTAAAGAAAGGAATGAGATGGAGGGATTGGAAAGAGGGGGGCTTTCAATCACCAACTTCTTGAGAACAGATACCTGGAGATAAGCACAATTCTTGATTTTTGCCGGAAGAATGACATATTAAATTATTAGTCAAGAACTTTTCAGCTGTGGTCAAAAAGTGGTGGGTAGACGTAAAAGGCTCGGCGGGCTTAGGGTTGGGGACCCCTGGCGTAAACCCACATTTCACAAATGATAAATTCTTTGGCCATGCCGGGAATCGACCCTGGGACCCTTAGCTCAGTAGACAGACGTTCTACCGACTGAGTTACGGCGTTATTCCACTATGGTATAGATTATAAGATGGGGTCATAGTGTGATCAGTAAAGGCGAGACTGCTACAATTTAGGGTAAATGGAGTGTGTGTAAATACGCATATAAAGACCAATAGAAAACTGCATAGGGCACATTTCTTTTATGTTTATTAATATAATGATGAAGTTCAATCCATCCTAAATTGTATGGAAAAGTAACTTAAAGTCTGCTCTTTCAGAAAATTCAAAGATTTGAGTTGTAAAATAAATGTAAGAAGTTGAGCTCATTTTACCAAAGCATACCGGAAAGAATAAAGCACACTGCTTAAGCGTTATGCAAGGCGTGTGCAATAGGTAAAGGTTTTTACCTTTGGGCACGTTCAGGAGAAAGAATGTCAGCAGATTTCATCTACAAATAAAGATGTTCCAATTTTACAATATATCAAGCATACGTCCTTTCTTAATCATAGCAGACTAGTTTTATTTTTAAGAATTTATTAAAGCACATAGCAATAGATTATTTAACAATTTCAAAAATGATAGACCCAATAGTTGTTACGAAGATCTAACCAACGAATGGGTATTAAATTTTAGACCATCAAGTTCACATAAAGTTTCATAGTGTTAATAATAATAAAATAATAGAATCCCGGTTGGGTGTATTGAGGGTGCTTTTCCCTGAATGTTTTTTTTTCCATTCTCCCCCAACGAAAACATGGGTACACTTCCTATATTAAATCTTCCTTATCCAAAACTTTAGCCTGATTAGTAGAATGCGTACAGCCCAAACAGGTAGTAACATGCGGTGCTGAAAAAGAAAATTAATAAAATAATAAAACGAGTGAGCTTGATATTTATTCCCTAGACACTATGCAACCTGCTTGAACCGCAAAGCATGGCTCCATTCCCAAATCTCTTCTCTCCTTTCCCCCCTCCACAATTTGTTCGAGAAAATCACTTCTCGATTCAAGTGGCACTTACGTACAAGTTCACAAGCAAATAACTAAAAGAAAAGAAAAAGAAAACGAAAAGCATGCAACCAAATGAAAGTAAGGACGGTAACGGAAGAAGAAAGGTTCCAGAGAAAGTATGTTGCATAATAGGTTATGCAACCAGTAAGAGCTCTTGAAAATTCCAAACTGAGAGAGGTCTTTTTTAATAGGACGGACAAGTTGATCTTACGTAGCGAGTTGTTGAATCATTGGATTCAGTTACGAACATCTTTCAGTTTGAATGTCGGTTGACCTTCGGTATTTTACTAAATTTTACCAAAAAAAATCTATGAACATTTATTTGTAATAAGTAAGAAAAATTTGAAAGATGTATAGCGTAAAAGTATTCGTAAATTGAAAAATGACACTTGGACAAAGGACTTGAACCCGGTACCCTTCGCTTAACGGGCTTTATTCTCGTATTCAGATGTAATTTTTAAAATTTAAGAATACACTTGATAGGAATACTTAGATCATTTCCGATCTTCTAAGCTTCATTTGTTCTCTGCAATTAACTCACTAATTTTATTATTTAATTACTTTATTTTAGCACTGCTTCTTACTACCCGTTCTGGCTATACACATATGTACTGATTACTCTAAAAATTTTGGAATAAGGAATGTTGCATTTGCAGAGAGTGTACCCGCATTTTGGTAGAAGGAGTGTCAAAAATCGTTTAGGTAAAAACACCCTCAGTTCACCCGACCGAGATTCCAAACCCAATCTCCCCGTCATCAGTAGTCCTTTCTATTATAAGAATGACACCTTAAACCATTCAACCACTGAAGAGAGTTTTATTACTATTTTTATCATAATAATAATTTTATATATTCTACTTTAACACAAGTTAAAATTTAATACCCATCCGTTGGTTAGATCTTAATAACTATTGAGTCTTATCATTTTTGAAATTTACAAATAATGTATTGCTATGTGCTGTAACAAATTCTTAAAAACAAAATTAGCCTGCTACAGTTAAGAAAGAACGTAGGCGTGATACATCGTAACATTGGAACATCTAAATTTGTTAATAATATTTGTGGTCGCATTCTCTTGAACGTGTCCAAATGTAAAACCTTTCCTAGAATTGTAGTATCTCAAAATCTCCCTATTGCACAAGCTTTGCATTACGTTTCAGCGTAGTTCCTCTGGATGTCCTTTGGGTGTCCTCTGGGTGTCCTCTATTTTACCAGTGTAATAAGAAACAAACTAGTAACTAAGTAAAGATAATTTCTTAATATATTACTAAGATATTTGGTGTACGTGTTGTCTGTTCCGGAATAGGACAAAATGTAAATTTATTATCATGAATGACTACTATTCGCAAATTATTTGAAGCTATACCTTGATTTACTTACTAGATTACATATGTAGCAAGTTTTTAAAAATACAGACTTTTTCTTTGTATTGATAACATTTTAAGCTAAAGGTTCCACATTTCAATTCTCAGCGTGGCCGAAAAATCATTGAAATTTGTCTTTCACCTTTTACAGTGAATTATCTGCCGCAACCCGCTTCCGTGGCCGCATGGTCTAAGGCGCTTCACTCACAATAGACTAGACTGCCGATAACGAGGAAATCGAGGTTCGAATCTCGTTACGGTGTATTGAAGGGTGTTTATCCAAAATTGTTTTCCACTCTTCCTCCTAAAAAATGTGGGTGTACTTCCTCTAAATATAACCTTTCTAATCCCTAAAAACCCCTAGCGTAATAATCACGTGTATGAGTACAACCCGAATGGGTAGTAAGACGTGGTGCTAAAAAAAATTGTGGCCATGGGTTTGATGTTGTGTCCGTTTTTGGTTTAAATTAATTTGTAAGTCATGTGCGGATATAGCCAGTTGGTTAGGAAAGAGCACGTTAAATCCCTCAATTAAGTAATTAAAGATAATAACACTTCACTATACGTATTATAAGTGTTATTCATAGGTATTGAAAATATCTACCGAAAGTACAGCTGCAGATAACGTGACTTGACATATCAATACGTGAAAGTTTATTTCGTAACTTTTTCTATATGTCAGATATATCCATTCGTAATAAAATTCGGGTACAGTAGGTAGCTTGTGTTCACTGTCGGACCAAGGACATGCGGTGACATTGAACACGTACGTACAAATCCCAAACCAATGTGTTCTTCCAAGAGCCAATCAGTGTGTTTTTATAGATTCCGTTTAAGAGCCACAATTTATTCTTGACATTAATCCGTAATTTTTTAAAAAAAATCAAGCAATATATGTAACCTTGAATAATTACTCAAGTTGGCTCAATTTACCGTTGTTTTTCCCCAGAACGGGTTTTGACCAGTTTATTTCATTATTATAGCAAGTATCGTTTTATCAGCCAAAGTTTGAATCATTTCATAAATCTATAACTAAGAATTGCACAGGGACGAATGGTAATTAAGAATAAACACAAACAACAATGTATATCTTATATGCCACACCCAATCGAGTTTATACTTGCGTAATCACACAAAATTTACCTTATGCCAGGGAGATAGGTCACACACCATTAACTTTATTCCTTAGTAATAGATCATACACGATCAAAATTATGCATGGGTAGTAGGTCCCACATAATTGACCTTATGCATGAGTTATAGGTCACACACAATAGAACTCATGCATGGGTAGTAGGTCACACACAATTGACCATATGCATGGGTAATAAGTCACATACAATCGACCTTATTCCTTGGTAATAGGTCAAACACAATTAGCTTTATGCATGGGTAATAGGTGAGACACATTTGACCTCATGCATGGGTAATAGGTCCCATAAAATCAACCTTGTTCCTTGGTAGGAGGTCACACACAATTGAACGTATGCATGAGTTATAGATCACACAAATTGACCTTATGCATGGGTAATGTGTCACACACAATCGAACTTATTGCTTGGTAATAGGTCACACAGAATCGAACTTATGCAGTTTACCTTATGCTTGGGTAATAAGTCACTCACAATTGAGCTCATGCATGGGTAATGAGTCACATACAATCGACCTTATTCCTTGAAAATGGGTCACACACAATTAACTTTAGGCATGGGTAATAGGTCACACACAATTGACCTTATGTCTGGGTATTAAGTCACACACAAACCCCAAGCTCACGGCTGAGATACAAGCTGGGTGGACACCAAATGTTGCCATTCTGACTACTTTTGATTAAAACAATTTTAAAGTTTTACTAAAACTATATAATTTATGACTATTCCAAGGGAACAGGATATTGTTATAATTCTCGAGAAATTGAGCCCTTTTTACTTTCTCTCTATCTTACAGGTAGAGAAAGTATTGTGATCGTCAAAAAAATCGAACTCGAGATTTTGATGAATTTTGACGTTTCATGACTTCCTGAATCCGAAAAAGTGGTTTTTGAATTTCCGTCTTTCTGTCTGTCTGTCTGTCTGTCTGTCTGTCTGTCTGTACCTCCAACTAGAGCCTAAACTATTTTACCGATTGAGCTGAAACTTGATATCTAGGGTTTTCATAGGGTTGCCCCGAGGGGTTTTTGGAATTGGATATCTACCCCTAAAATTAAGGGTAGTTTACTGAAGGGAAAAAAGAGAAAAAGTCGATTTTCTCAAAATCGGCTCTAACGATTTTGATTAAATTTCATTTATGAACATTAATAAATATTCCAAACAAAATGGCTACTCTCAATATTTCGGCAAAATGGCTTTAAGGGCTCCGGTCTGATGCGTAAATTAACATTTTTTATAATAGCTCCGAAACTATTTGAGATATGAAATTACTTAGCATTACAAATATGTATATATATTTATAATACAAATATTTTATTCGAAACATATTTTTATAAAATCAATAATTTTCAATCTATACGCAATTATATATATATTTTTAGCTTTTTGGACATTAAAGCTTAAGTATTGCGATCGTAAAAAAAACTAACCTGAAATGTTGATGGATTTCGACGTCTCATGACCCCCCGAACCCTAAAAAATAGTCTTTGCAATGCCGTCTGTCTGTGTGTCTATTAAAACTTAAAATTAAGGGTAGTTTACTGAAGGGCAAAAAGAGAAAAAGTCGATTTTCTCAAAATCGGCTCTAACGATTTTGATTAAATTTCATTTATGAACATTAATAAATATTCCAAACAAAATGGCTACTCTCAATATTTCGGCAAAATGGCTTTAAGGGCTCCGGTCTGATGCGTAAATTAACATTTTTTATAATAGCTCCGAAACTATTTGAGATATGAAATTACTTAGCATTACAAATATGTATATATATTTATAATACAAATATTTTATTCGAAACATATTTTTATAAAATCAATAATTTTCAATCTATACGCAATTATATATATATTTTTAACTTTTTGGACATTAAAGCTTAAGTATTGCGATCGTAAAAAAAACTAACCTGAAATGTTGATGGATGTCGACGTCTCATGACCCCCCGAACCCTAAAAAATAGTCTTTGCAATGCCGTCTGTCTGTGTGTCTATTAAAACTTAAAATTAAGGGTAGTTTACTGAAGGGCAAAAAGAGAAAAAGTCGATTTTCTCAAAATCGGCTCTAACGATTTTGATTAAATTTCATTTATGAACATTAATAAATATTCCAAACAAAATGGCTACTCTCAATATTTCGGCAAAATCGCTTTAAGGGCTCCGGTCTGATGCGTCAATTAACATTTTTTATAATAGCTCCGAAACTATTTGAGATATGAAATTACTTAGCATTACAAATATGTATATATATTTATAATACAGATATTTTATCCGAAACATATTTTTATAAAATCAATAACTTTCAATCTATACGCAATTATATGAATTTTTTTAACTTTTTGGACATTAAAGTTTAAGTATTGCGACCGTAAAAAAAAACTAACCTGAAATGTTGATGGATGTCGACGTCTCATGACCCCCCGAACCCTAAAAAATAGTCTTTGCAATGCCGTCTGTCTGTGTGTCTATAAAAACTTAAAATTAAGGGTAGTTTACTGAAGGGCGAAAAGAGAAAAATTTGGTTTTCTCAAAATCTGCTCAAACGATTTTGATTAAAATTCGTATCTAGGCGTTGATTAAGATTATAAATAAACTGGCTATTTTCATTTTCCTATGAAAATGATTTTTAGGGTACTTTACAGAAGCGTTAATTTCCGTATCTCCACAACTATTTGAGAAACTAAACAACTTATCATTGCAAAATTGTAGGACTATTAGAAATAAAAAACTTTTATTTGACATATATTTTTATAAAAGCAACAGTTTCTGAGATATTTGCAAATATATTAATACAATTTTGTGAGCTTTAGTTGTAAACATATACTACTTAAGTCTTAACGCAATAATTCTCCAATGCCATAGAGTAATTAAATATAAGTATCTAAAAAAGTATGTTATTTTTCCTTAAAGCTCTTAGGAGAAATGTTTGCATAGCAATGATCTATCTCCATTTTAGACTCAATAGTCAATATTTACATTTTTTATTGGTCAAAATGTATAAATGAATAATTAAATATCAATGCGATGACTTGAAGATCTGCAACACCTTATAAAATGTTAAAATTTTAACCAGAAATCGAAATTTTAATACGAAGTGTTGACCCTTGTGGAAGACATTAAACTGTTTGAAATGTTCTTAGGTGGACAAAGATGCGCCTCTTTTCTCATTGATTCTATATCATTGTATATTATTTTATGCGTGTTCTTATGTGGAGTGGTGATGATACAATGTACATTATTCCGTTCAGAAATCTTACGAGTTTATAGAAAGAGAGAGAAAGTCTGTGCGGTGCGCCGTACCATTTATTTGATTTGTGTTGAATAGAAATGCTATGTATTCCATAAAAATGTATTTTTTAATAAAAGTATTTTTAGCACTTTTTTTTGTAGATATCTTGTGGGCGACATAAAAATAGGTAACTGGCTGCATGTGACCCACGGGCCATAATTTGACCAGGGATGTCTTATACCATTCAACTGCCGAAGCAGGTCTCATCCTTATTAAATTAGCGTAATTAATGAATACGTATAGTCTGAACGGGTACCAAGACGTGGTTTTAAAATAGTACCCCAGTGACATTAGCTAATACTGTTAGATAAAATAGTTTTTACGCGTGGTTATGTAATAACAGATACTTGAAATAAATATTTGGAGGTAACTAATCAAGTGTGAGCACTGGAAGTTAAAATATTTTTCGATAGTGTTGCATTATAAAATAGTAAGCTTGATTGTTTAGTGGTAGATATTTTAGTATATGTTTGATCACGGAAGTTTTAATAATTTGTTTTAAGTATTTGAGGATATGTGAGAAAACGGCAAGCTAAAATGTCTGACAGTAGATATTTGAACAGTTTGCGCTAGGTGGTTAAGGATATGCGTGAATATGAAAAGTTTGAATGTTTGGAGGTTGATATTTAAAATGATGAGGTTGCAAAGTTTGCATTCTTTGGGGGTGAGTATTTTAGGTTTTGTTCAAGCGTGGTAGAATTGAATGTTTTGACGTTAAATGTTTAAGGCTATGTATGAACAAAAGAGGTTTAACTATTCGGTGATAAGTTACTAATGAGAGATATGGGTGAGGAAAGTGTGCATGTTTAGGGCCAGTTTCATAGTCAGACTTAGTACGCCTCAAGTGTGGTGCTATACTAAATACAAGACAACTACCTATGCCAGAATAGAGTGGGCCAGTTTCATAGTCAGACTTAGTACGTCTCTAGTACGGTGCTATACTAAATACAAGATACCTACCTAGACCAGAATGGAATGGACCAGTTTCATAGTCAGACTTAGTACGCCTCAAGTGTGGTGCTATACTAAATACAAGACAGCACCTAGACCAGAATATAATGGGCCAGTTTCATAGTCAGACTTAGTACGTCTCAAGTGTGGTGCTATACTAAACACAAGACAACTACCTATACCAGAATAGAGTGGGCCAGTATCATAGTCAGACTTAGTACGTCTCTAGTACGGTGCTATACTAAATACAAGATACCTACCTAGACCAGAATGGAATGGACCAGTTTCATAGTCAGACTTAGTACGCCTCAAGTGTGGTGCTATACTAAATACAAGACAGCACCTAGACCAGAATATAATGGGCCAGTTTCATAGTCAGACTTAGTACGTCTCAAGTGTGGTGCTATACTAAACACAAGACAACTACCTATACCAGAATAGAGTGGGCCAGTATCATAGTCAGACTTAGTACGTCTCTAGTACGGTGCTATACTAAATACAAGACACCTACCTAGACCAGAATGGAATGGGCCAGTTTCATAGTCAGACTTAGTACGTCTCAAGTGTGGTGCTATACTAAATACAAGATACCTACCTAGACCAGAATGGAATGGGACAGTTTCATAGTCAGACTTAGTACACCTCAAGTGCGATGCTATAGTAAATACAAGACACCTACCTAGACCAGAATGGAATGGGCCAGTATTATATGCGAAACAGGTCAATTCCATTTGAGTTTAGGTAGGTGTTGTCTTGTATTTGGTACAGTGGCGTACTAAGGCTGACTATGAATCTAGCCCTGAGGGCCACTGTGCACTAGGCTACCAGGTCTCCCGCGTTCAGTGAGAATGCTTCTGGTTAATGAGACAACGGCCACTGGGATACTGGACGGCGCGGCGTGCAGGCGACCGGATGTTTACACATGATTAAATGGCAGGTAGCGCTCTGGCAGTTGAAACAAGAGCGGCCAGTAATCTCTAAACATCACTCAAGTCTTATCAGTGTTGTTTATGGAGTTAGCGGGGTTTTCAAACGTACCATAATATTTTTTCTTTCAATATGGAAATGTACAGATATCCTTGTGTAATTAAATTGTTTCTTCAAATCTTGTTTAAGCACCGCATCTTACTACCCGTTTGTGCTATTCGCTTTTCTTCATATTGCCTAAGATCTTGCTAAAATAGTGCAAACAATCCCTTCTCATCGCGCGTTTGTAACCTAGGATGCACCCAGAATCTCTTCTTGTGTTTCACCGTTTTCTCAACAAGTACCAAAATGCTGCTACTTGCTTCGCGTTAATTTTGTTGAATGAGGGGGGGGGAAAGGAGAAATGGCTGAATTTGCAAGGTCACTACACATGGCCGCGGCAACGATGGGTCGCGTGACCAGGTCAGCTAGTGTGCGAGGGAGCTTAGGCCTGGTGCACACATCCGTGTTTTTAACGTGCGGTGTTGCTGCGGTACCGTAAAGGGACTGGACAAATCAATACACACACTGCGGGGAAATGACGCACATTACTCACTCTGCCACCATCAGAGATGGATTTATTTCGGAGAAAAAGTGTAATTTTGGCTTATCTTAAATACAATCCGATTAATAATATTAGAAAATGGTTAGTTTAATTTTTTTTCTTGAAATAAGGTACTGAGAGACCGGAGCTGCGTGTGCGGTACCGTTGCGGTGCTTTGGGGAACTGCGGGTCAATATGCACGCAAGATGGACGTGCGGTACCGCAACGTCACCGGAGGTATGTATACACTGCTCCATCTATCTTATGGTATCCCAAACAATAATTCCGGCACCGCAGCGGAATCGCATGCTAAAAACACGGATGTGTGAACCAGGCCTTAGTGTTAAATATTTGAGTACTTATATAAGCGTGTAAAAGGATCATGTTTGTCTATCATTATTAAAAGCTATTTGTGAGTTAGAGAAATCTAAGAGCTTTTTGTAAATCTGCTAAAGAATTTATTCTGATTCAGATATGTTTCTTTATCAATTAGTTTTGTTATATATGTGCTGCCAAACTTATATGTATCAAATGGTAGTAAATTCTTCATAGAATAAGTAGATGCTAGCTCTTTTCGTGTGATTGAAAACTACATAGAAATATTTATATGATAATAATCAAATATTAAGAACGTATTAATGTTAAATATTGTTGTCAAGACTTCATTAAATAATTAAATACTAAACATAGTGTATATAAACTACTACCTGAATTGCAAAATATTAAAAATACTCTCATGCCTTTGAAGCTAGTCAAGAAACTATATCAGCAATATGTGCAAACAAAACCGTTTGCCAGAATTCTATTATTTCTCTCTTAATTGGCTATCAAATAGATAGTTATTTCAATCTTAATAGGTTATTCAGTAGCTCATTAGCTCTCTCTTAATATGATATCCAGTAGTTCATTCATTCCATCATAATAGGCTATCAAGCAATTCATCCGTTTCATTTTAATAGGTCATAGCGAGAAAGTCTTTATTAACTCCACCGCGTCTTTACCAGGGCTGTATACGTTTTTATTACACTAATGGGGAAGGGATGAGGAAGATAGAATTTACATTAAGTGTATCCGCGTTTTCGTGAAGGCAAAATTAAAAATAATGTATTTAAGACCATCCATAGTACAACTGATGGAGGATCGAACCCCAACCTTCCCGTCACTGGCAAATCAGACTGTATGAACGTGACATTTATTACACGTGATCACCGATGCGGGTATTTCTTCTTAATAGGTTATCCAATAGCTCGTTGTTCCCTCTCAATATATACTCAAGTTTTGCATTATTTACTTCCTAATGGCACGCCATTAGCTCGTTATTTCCTTCCTACAAGCACACCAGTAGCTCGTTAGTTCTTTCTTATAGACATCCTGGTAGCGCGCTAGTTCTTTTTATAGGCACTCTAGTAGATCATTAGTTTTTTTTATAGGAACTCCAGTAGTTCGTTAATTCTTTAATATAGGCACTTCAGTAGTTCGCTAGTTATTTCTTATAGACACTCTAGTAACTCGTTAGTTCCTTCTTAATAGGTTATTCAGTAGCTTGTTAGTTCCTTACCAATGTTTATTTAAGCTACGTGCTAGGAACTCAGTAGCTCATTATTTCGTTTTATAGGCACTCCAGTAGTGCATTAGTTCTTTCTTATATACACTCAAGTATATCGTTAGTTCTTTTTATAGGCACTCTAGTAGCGCGTTAGTTCTTTTTATGGACACTTTAGTAGCTCGTTAATTCCTTTTTTAATCATTTCATCACCTTGCTAGTACCAAATTTATTAAGAGTGTTTGATTAATATTCTTTGATTATACACAAATATCTAGCCCTCTTCATTTCAAGTTTGGGAAACCTATTTTCTTCCCAAGAAACGCTCAACTATATTTAAAGATCTGTAAAGCCTCGTGAGAAAAAAAAAAGACATCAACAGTTATATTCTTGTTTTATTATGTCTGCTCGTTGCGTTATTTTCAGTGTGCACTTGAAAACCTCGTGCCACTGAATTATGACACCTGGTATACAAAGGTCAGCCAGTGGTCCGTGATACGTGAGTGGAATGAAGTCAAGGCATGCCTTATGAACGGAATACTTACGATAGTCAATATTTCTATACATATGGAATTTCCTTTTCCAGGCTTACGGAAGGTGAATCTAACTTATATGTGGAATTTCCATTTGATCATTATTTCAGTAAAACTAGATTTCTTTTTCATTTGATCGGTTTAACCCCTTCACATTTTATGACCCCCCTCCCCCCTTGTTCGGTTAGATGCCTTGCCTTGTCCCACTCAGTTTAGAGGACTTCCACTTTTATTTCTTTGAAATGAAACTTAACTTGTTATGTTATATTATTTTGTACCTCAAGGATTACCTGGGATATGTTGATCATATGAGTGCCGTATTAGGTGTGCCTTTTAACGGAGCTGCTCTAGGTATGTCTTTTAACGGGGCTGTTCAAGGTAGACGTTTTAACGATCTGCTATAAGTGTACGTTTTAATGGGGCTTAAATATGTGTACGTTCTACTAGGGACACACTAAAGGTACGAGTAAACGTGGCTGAACAATATTTACAGGTTAATGTGGATGCACTATTACTACGGGTTAATTATGCTGAACAATATGTTACAGGTTAATGTGGCTGCACTATGACTACGGGTTAATGGGGCTGAACAATATTTACAGGTTAATGTGGCTGCCCTATGGTTACGGGTTAATGATGCTGAACGATATTTACAGGTTAATGTGGCTGCACTATGACTACGGGTTAATGATGGTGAACAATATTTACAGGTTAATGTGGCTGCACTATGGTTACGGGTTAATTATGCTGAACAATATTTACAGGTTAATGTGGCTGCACTATGGTTACGGGTTAATTATGCTGAACAATATTTACAGGTTAATGTGGCTTCACTATGAACACGGGCTAATGGGGCTGAACAATATTTACAGGATAATGTGGCTGCCCTATGGTTACGGGTTAATGATGCTGAACGATATTTACAGGTTAATGTGGCTGCACTATGAATACGGGTTAATGGGGCTGAACAATATTTACAGGTTAATGTGGCTGCACTATGCCGACGGGTTAATAGGGCTGAACAATGTTTACAGTTTAACACGGCTGCACTATGGCTACGGATTAATCAGTCTGCCCAATGTTTAAAAACCAATGTGGCCGAACGGGTTGGTAGGAATTCACTTGGATAGTAAAAAAACCCATACTTTTTTATTTTAGCAGGTTACTGAGAACCCGTTGAACTTTATTACTTTTGTGTGGACACACATCACACTCACGTGGCTAACCATGCTCCAGTTGAATTGCATTTATTTACCGTGCCAACAAATATGTTGGTTCGATGAATTGAACATTTCATCTCTTATATCGCAAATATGGTATTGAGTTGGCTGTGAATGGCGGGGATATCTGATAGGAGGAATAACAACCGGTTTGGGAAATTAATTAAATGGCACGAATGCATGGGACTCACTGGTTTCATAACTGGAAAAGAGACAAAATTATTATTGTTAAAACAAATAAATGGTATGAAAATCGTACATATTTTCTCATACAATGTATTTATTAAAGCATGAAATAATTTTTTTTAAATAGGGTTTTAGTAAACAACCATTAATTAGGTTATCCTCAGAAAATAAACCTATCATCTTGTTGTTCACAATAAACACTCCTCACAAACAAATTTTAAACAAATTGTTAAACCAGCCAGACCACCCTCAAATTATTTTTATTTTTAAAAATAAAAATAGATTCTTATTTATCATGAAAAATAACAACTATATACTAATATTGTTAAAAGCCAATTTCAAAAAATTGTAATATTTTTAAAATCTTTCATCCTTAAATCACAATTTTTTTTACAAAATCAACATATAATATTAACTTATTTACCAATTAAAATAGTCTGCAAATATTAATTTTAAACAAAATCGTTTGAGCTATTTTCAAAAATTTCAAAATTTTCAAAAATCAGTCATTAGTGAACTAGTGCTAAAAATATTTTAGACAAAAATAAACAAATAAAATTATTTATAATTTAAAAATCGAGTGGATACCCATTTTGAACCAAATCGCAATTTTTAAAATAATCCCACTAAGAAAAACCATCCATCTGTGAACTACTCTTAAACGAATTTTTGCCCGATAAAAGAGTATACAGTTTTATTTTTTATTTCAAACATTACCCAAACATCAATTTTAAACAAAATACTTGAATCCGTTTTAGAAATATTTAGAATTTTCGTAAATCTCTTATCATTATACTGTCCTTTATCGGATTTTTACCAAAAAACCAAGTATAAAATAATAATAATACTTACCACCGCGTTTACCCGTTTGGATTATACGATTAAGTACCAATTACGCTAATGGGTTTGGAACTGAGAAGGTTGAATCTAGAGGAAGTGAACCCACATTTGCGTGGAGGGAGAGTGGAAAACCATTTAGGAAAAACCCACTTCCAGTTTACCCAAACGAGATTCGAACTTCGATCTACCCATTCTTAGCAGTCTAGCTCAACATGAAACTAGCGCGTTAGCTAACTACGCCACTGAGGTTGGTAAAGTATATATAGTGTTATTTGTGAGGTCAAACATTTTCTGCATATCAATTTTAAACAAAACCATTGGAGCAATTTAAAAAAATCTGTGATTCAAAGAAATAACTCATTAGTAAACTAACCTTAATTTGATAGCAAGGGTCAAAATAAAAGAAATATTTCTTGAGGTATAACCCTATAAAATCTAAATATCAAGATTTTAACAAAAACCATCAAACCATTTGGGATCCAGGGCCAGGGACAGACAAACAGAATTGTAAAATCCACTGTATTGTGCTCGAGTTAAAAAAAAGTAAGAATTCATCATAATCTCGAGATGTATTTTCTCACGATTATAATAATTTCTCTTGACATGAGAAATTAAAAACTGACAATTTTTGTCTCTCCAAGTATCCTTGATCCACGTCATAGTATCCGACCGATATATACGTATGTTAAAGATTATTTAGTAAAGACTGAGGATGGTAACATTTTATAGAAAATGTGACCACATTTTCGAGCAGGGAGCATTTAGGTGAGTAACCCTCAGTAGGTCTACAACTTGCCGGGATTCAAAAAATGACCTCCCCACCACTGGCAAACCAGACCATATGCAATTGATTCCGGGATCATGATCCACTAACGTTAACTTAACGTACACATAATGTAACGGTTCTGATCATGTTTTTAAATGGAAGCCATCCACTTCGTTGGCCGCCTGGTCTACGGCGTCAATCTCGGAATAGACTAGACTGCCGTAGACGAGGAGATTAGGGTTCGAATCTCGATTGAATGTACCTGAGGTCGGTTTTCCCTAAATCGCAAATGCGGGTACACTTCCTCTCAATTCAACCTTACTCATTCCTTACACATTAGCGTAATTAGTACATATGGCTATGACCCAAACTTTCGGTAATATGTTGCACTAAAAAAATAATTAAAGTTACATTAGACAGAGGGACATAATGTTTGATGATCTATTTTATCATTATAACACAAACTTTTTAACAGAAATATACCTCTTATCTCGAGTATTTTCTTGTCTTAAATGCACTAACTAACTAACTCTCTGGCCTCAAGGAACTCAAGAGTTCATGGCCGCCAGAATGCAAGCCCGCAACTCGAACCCTATCCTGAGACACCTCTATCCAATCCATAACCTAAACACAACTTCCTTTAAATCAATTTTCACATGATGCTCTCATCAAAATCTTGACATATTAAGGAGTCTTGTATCTTCAGGTTTCCCAACTTAAATGTTGTATACACACCTGTCATCACCCAAACGAATCACGTGACCACCACAACCTAACCTACGCGTCTTTATTATCCTTAATATGTTGGAGGATGCAGAATAGTGAATGAACTAGTATTAAGCATGGCTTACACGATGCGAGCTACTGGCTAGTCTGTAAGACAGTAGCTGGCCTTCTAACTGGGTAGACATTTACTGGGCTTTTCTCTACTGACCCCTGTTATTCACACGTTGCAAGCTACTGGCTAGTCTGTAAGACAGTAGCTGGCCTTCTAACTGGGTAGATATTTACTAGGCTTTTCTCTACTGACCCCTGTTATTCACACGTTGCAAGCTACTGGCTAGTCTGTAAGACAGTATCTGGCCTTCTAACTGGGTAGACATTTACTGGGCTTTTCTCTACTGACCCCTGTTATTCACACGTTGCGAGCCACAGGCTAGCCAATAAGACAGCAGCTGTCATACTAAATGGGTGGACAGTTATTGGGCTCTGCTGTTTGGTGACCGTAAGTTAAAATGTCTGAAGAGCGTGTAGTTATTATTCGCAGGGTAATAAAATAATTTTATTTAATATTGTGTGGTGAATTATTATATACAAATAAGTAGGTGAGGAATAGGACAATTAAATAAAAAAACGCCGACAACGACCACGTGCAATATCATCAGGTGTCTGGTCAGATACTGACTGACCTGTGTGTTCACACGAAGCCGGTGGCTGGCTTATCTGCGGAGTAGGGGAAGGCCAGTGGACAGTAAAACAAAAATATTTGAAGTGGCTGGCCAGGCCAGCTGCTGACCTACTCGCACGGTCAGTAACTCGGCCGACCTGTTTAAATGAAGCCAGTAGCTGACCCTTAGCTACTGGCTCTAACAACTTGCAAGCCAACTCGCCCCGTGTAAACGAAGCATTACTCCCAGCTTGTAGATGAATGATATGAGTGTTTTAGGAGATTTTATGCATGGGAGCAGGTATTAAATGTGATATATTTAGGGAGCAAATTCTTAGGCACCAAAATATTTAAACTAAGCAGGAAATAGGCATTAAAAATATGGGATATAGCACAAAAAATGGGCACTTAAGGAAAAAAATTGGCACAAAATAAGCACTGTATAAATGATTTACTACAAGCTATAAACTATAGCTTACAGTAAATTCACAATGCTGTTAATCACTAGACACTTTTAAAGATTTTAAGTAGTAAAATTGTTTACATTTTCACGTACGATTTTATAATTTGAAAAGTTTCGTGTTTTACTTCACACGATGTCAAGGGACAAAATTTCCAATTTGCTATTTCCGAAGAGATTTAACTTTTCTCCTGCAAGGGCATGCTGTTTTCTCCCTAGATGTCTGCCACTGGTCTCATTGTCCTCCACCAAGAATTTTTTTGTAATACTCTTTCCAGTTTTGTTGTGATTCCTGAGGCAACAGATCCGATAACATACTACATGCCTTCCTGTATTTGACGCATCTTCTTCACTGAATTTGTTAAAGGGAGATTCCTTGCTTCTATTGCTGTGATGACCCCTGGCAGGCTGCCGAAATGGTTCTTCACATTGGCCAGATCTGCATCAACAATGCTAGAAGATGTAGCAGCCTTTTCCTTCCTCATTGAAGCAGAATCCACTTCATAAAATGTCTGGATTACCTAAAATAAATAATATTATGTAAATACTAAATAAACAATATAAATTATAATAGACTTACACAATTTATTTTAGTCAATAAATCTGTTCTCATTCGTTCTTAATAAGTACGGATGGTAGTTTCATATTTTGTATAAGCATGATACGAAGAAGAAAATTAGTATGGTTGTTTCAAACTATAGTATAGTAAAATATATATATTAGTAGACTACAGCTGCTAAAAATATATTATGAGTATTCTAAATAGCCATGTAAAACTTATAAAGAAGTTTTGTAGGATGGATATTAAAACACACACACATAGATGGCTCATAATGTCGTCAATGCTGTTTGTTTTATAAAGCACTAGCTAAATGCCCGTTATTCACACGGGATATTGTGTTATTATTTATTTTTGGATGAAAATGAGTAGTTTTTGTTTGAAGCTTAATGGCATGGGTTTTAGCGCTACCCGAGAAACACCGCGAGGAGGTGACCATGTATAGGCCCCCTTGCCTAATGCCTGGGGCGTTATCAGCTGAGCGTGGCTGGACAGTAGGGTGGAATGAAAACGGGGGTTAAAACACTTTTTTTTAAACTAAGTTTTCTAATAGGGTGCAAAAGTTGCCTTTTAGGATCAGTTTTAATACTGCA
>CABFWB010002062.1:87387-125208 GCA_902151455.1 Timema bartmani | reverse complement strand
TTCGGGCTATACGCATTGTCAGCAGTTAAACTGGAATCAGCTTAAAAGTTTTTCATTCCAAAATAATTATTTATCAAATTTGTTATATTTAAAGTATATATGCTAATGAATACGTGAAAGAGTACTAGTAGCTTTTTCCAGTAATCAGATATATTCATTATTACGAAAATCAGGTTTAGCTTACCCAGTAATTATATTTTGTCCATGAGACAAAATATCTATTCCAGGTGGATGTTTTTTTTTTAAAGTTAATTTTTAGCTTCCACCACAAGGCTATGATACCACCAGTTGAGCATGATAAAATGGTATTAACGTTTTGTAAGGTTGGTCTATTTTCGTTTGGTGTTTCCTATTTATGTATTTGGCATTTATTGTTTATTTTTCTCTAATTTCTGTTATGTCTGTCATATCCATATGTGCCCTCGAAACTTTAAAAAAAGTAGATTAATTTAGATAAAACTCAGAACACACAGATAAACACCTAGGTCTCGTATTTTATATAATTTTGTACTCAAAATCAGCGACAGGAATATCCCTTTGAAAATAATCTTACATATCATGAAATGTAAATATTGGTTAATCAGTTGGACTTAAATATGGAAAAATAAACACTAATTAAATATGAATTTATTTATTCAAACAAAATCCGCTAAACATGATGTGGGATCTATATTAATAAAATGGAGAATTTGTCTATCTGTCTGTCTGTCTGTCCGTCTCTCATGAGCGTTGCGTGATATTTACCACACGCAGAGGTCTGAAATTTAAATAGTTCTTGCCCTTATGCAAGAATATGTGCACCTTTAAGCTGGAACTTTAAAAATTGGACATGATTTTTTAAAATTATTTAAAAACTTGGTCGGATTAAATAAAATGAAGAGTTTTTCTATTTGTTTGAAGCAAAGAAAAGTGTTGCCTGGAGTGGCACCAGGTACTTTTGCTACTATTGAATATATACAAATATAGGAATTTAATCGTGTGTCTCAATTTAAATGCCCCTTAGTTGCAGTATTTCTAAAATAAATTATTTCAACCAAATTCAATTTTATAAAACTCACCCTACACGTTTAATAAAAGACTACTCTCACATAATATCATAAATATTTTACTTGAATTGTATATGAAGATCATAACAACATCTGAGACAAAGGTGTCCAATTAAAAAAAGTTTTACATTCAAAAGTTAAAAAATAAGATAATTATTCCTAGATAAAAAAAAAGCTGTTTAACCCATAGCCACGGTTCAACGATATCAAAAGGAAAGGTTTCTATAAATTGACCCAAAATAGCCCAACATATCAACCTAAGCAAAACCCACTCAGCATGAACACATTTTAGAAAATCATTGAAACAATATTTCTTATGCTACTCAGGCGAGTAACTGCCTAATTCAACTTTCTGGCTTATCCAAACGCCAATATTTATGACGTTTTGTTATTTTCATGCAAGTCTATAGTTAAATAAATTATTTAGATACTTTTTCACACGTCTATGATATCGGGTAAACTGTCATAATAACGATCATACTTTCACGAAATGTAAATTATGTATAGATGATTATCATCCGTATGCTGCTATTTTTTTATCGGGCCAGTGATTCCTATGGTTCACAAAAAAAAGAATAGTTAAATATTACATCAATAATACTTTCTAGAATATATAAAAAAAGCTTAGTTAATTTTTTCTGCGTGCACTGTTAAACAGACCAAATTTTTTTGTTACTTTGAGATACAACTAATATTAACTGATGTAACTATTCATATTTAGTTAAACGTTGCTAAAAAATGTTTCTGCGATAAATATAAAAAATATTATGAATGTTCAGAGTTTTGAAAACAATTGAATAATAATATTATGAGATCAAAATAATTTTAATTTAAAAATTACCCAAATAAGTTATCAAATCATTTTATTTATGTTGTTATAGTAAAATTAGTTCTTTTTNACGAGTTTATAGAAAGAGAGAGAAAGTCTGTGCGGTGCGCCGTACCATTTATTTGCTATATTTTAGTCCCTTCTCCTCTATGTCATAGAAGACCAAGGTTCAAATAAGGAGAAGAGAATAAAAGAATAACAAAGAGGATTTAATTTGATCATTTATTTCTCCTTACCAAATATATATGAATATTATTAAAAAATATGTTGTTATGGTTTTGGATTAAAAAATGCTGAGACTTTTCTAAGATAATATTTACCACTTTTTTATAGCTAGAAATTTAACATAGTGTAAAAAGTATTAAGCAGCACTGATGCAGAATATAAATCTACTTAATATCAATAATGCATTATTAAAGTTCGTAGTTTGTAAATTGTTTGTTATCCTTCTGAGTGCAATTAATTCTCTTTAGGCATAAAAATTTAAAAAATAATGATTTAGTTTTTGTTTTAAAAAGTGGTTTTATTTTTAAAAAAATTGACGTTATTTACAATTATAGCAAACAAAGCATTTTATATAATGACATAATTTAAAAAAAAATATTTTGTAAACGTTTTAGAATATTACTGCTAATATTTAATACCAATTTTATTAAGTGTTTTAATAATAGTCATTTTACTAAGTTCTTCGAAACCTTTTAATAATTGTATTAACTAAAATATTTCATGAATATTTTTCCCAGGTGATTAATTTAAATTTCTTTTACCTAATTTGTTGAAAATTGGTAACGAGCTTAGATAGTAACAGTGTAAAAATGAGGAACTGTGGGTTCAAAAGTTTTTGTTTTTATTACTACATCTTGATTAAAACAAACTCCAATAAAGTGAAAATACCCTGAGGATGATAATTATTAACTCAATTATTGACGAATATGGTGAAGCTTAGGCTCTTACGATGTAGCTAAATGAAGCAAGACGAACTTCCTATTTAACTTTAATGGGAGACAATTTATCAGCAATGCAATGGTTTCCTTTTACAGTGAGAATCAATAATTTTTAATTAGAAATTTAGAAACTTATATTATAAGGTATTTTATAAATAGTGTGTTTAAACACATGGTTTATTAAACTCTTAAATTAAGGGGGGAAAACAAAGTAGACTACCTCAAAGGAAGTGCACCTACAGAAGAGTGAAGATAGGAAATGAAAACCACAGTACACATTGCAAAATCCTCTCAAACAACAATGGCCGTGTGCAATGGTAATCTAACTACTTAGACTATGAGGACAATGCTTTGGGATACAATAAAAGGGAAATAGCTAGCAATTTCAAAATTAATACATCTCTTTATTATTATTTTTTTCTACGGCAACATAAGTTACAGCCCAAACTTCATAGAAAAAACTTATTCCACATCTATAAGATGTAATCAATCTACTTTCAAGTGTTGATACGTTGTCATGTGAATTTTAGCTTTCCCTTTTGATATATGTTATAAATTCATTTAAAATAAACCTTTTAATATAGTAGAATATTATCAATGTTGAAGTCATTTTTTGTTATATTTACTAAAAGTTTGTTTAAATTAAAATCGAATTGTAGTTTCTTAAAGCTCATTTAATTTAGATTAAACAAACGCGATTGAATCACTTAAGCTTCCTGTTGATAATTAGAGGCAGATTTAGATTTTAGACAATCCGTTTTACAGTTATAAAGTTTTTTAAAACTATTTTCTTAAATTTATACATAAATTCATTTGACCTGCAACTTTTGATCTCCCTGACAGTGTCAATCAATGCCTATGAAATACTAGTAATAATAAACTAAAATGTTATAAAGATTGACCGTAATTAAATATGTTTGTATTTTAAAATTGTTCTTCCATACTAGAATCCTCATATACCATGATAATTGTATCTCAAATACAAGATAACTAAGCATAGATGGAAAAATATTTTGGTAAAATAAGTTTATTTTTATTTATAGTGTATTATTGATATAAACAAATATTGTTATATATACATTTATGAAATAATATATACTTACATAGTATTATATTATATATATAATATACACTAGCTATATTATATATATATAGGACCAGATGGACTCACACGTCCATCAGATTATAATTAAACTATAAGGGAATAATGACCCTGAGTAAGGGACGATTCCTGGGTAGCTGGATAGTAGGGAATTAGCGAGAATCTTTAAATCCCGGGATCATTTACCATGCCCAGTGTCTTTTTTTTATTAATATTAAATTAAATCTAAAAACATATATTAATAGTTCACACTATAAAGAAAATTGTATTTGAGCTTTATAATAATTTTTATTTAACGTGGCAGTCATACAACCAATAGAGTTATCGATATCTTGTGTAATAGAGTCATCAAGTAATTTAAATATAAACCTTCTACTCTACAGTGTAAGTAATGTAAAACTTGCTTCGGTGATCACATGGTCTAAGTCACCACTCTCACAATAGACGGTACTACCAATTATAGGGAGATCGCGGTTCAAATCCCGGTCGGGTGTACTGAGGGTGGTTTTTCGTAGATAGTTATCCTTTCTTCCTCCATACAAATGTGGGTACACCTCCTCTAAAACCAACCTTTCTCATCCCTAATTCATTAGAAAAATTAATAAATATGCGTGTAGCCTGAACAGGTGGCGATGTGGTGCAAAAAAATATCTTATATATTAAAATTTATTAAATAATATGGGCAAATTAATTATTATAATAATAATTATCACAAGTAGGAAAATAACGGTTGTTAAACCAATGGTCTAGGATGTATATTCTTGTGTATTTCACTAATACTAGTAGCCTAACCACAGTGATCAGGTGGTCTAAGGCGTCAAGCTCGCAAAATAGTGAATTGCCAGTGAAGCGGAGGTCTTGGTATGAATCTTTACTAGATGCACTGAGGATCAGGGGATGAGGAACCTTTTACACATGTGGTTCAGAGCGAGGATATTCCCAACCACTTACACAAAAACTTACTTTTATATCTAGTAAATAGCCATTATATTGAACTATTATAATTCAAACAAATGACTTCATGCTAATGGTTTCTGAGTGAGAATATTATAAATCTTTAACCTATAATATTATGATCAAGTTGATCCAAAATGCTTACCGAGAAAAATTTTACTTACAAAGTATTAATATTGGCTTAGTTTCATACTAAGTTTATGGTGCGTGGTCTAAGGCACTACTTTTATAATAGGCTAAACTGCCGATGGCGGTGAGATTGAGGTTCAAATATAGGTCGGGTGTACTGAGAATAGTTTTTCCAAAATGGTTTACCACTCTCCATCTATGAAAATGCGGTTACACTTCCTTTAATATAATCTTCCTAGTCCATAAAACCACTAGTGTAATTAGTACATCAGCGTAAAGTCCAAACAGGTAATAAGACGCAATGCTAAAAAAAATAATTAAGGATTAAATTTAGTCTTACGTATTTGTTACTCTTGAATTTATTCCTCAAATTAAACATAAATACGATATAAGACAATGTATACCAGCTCCTTAAGTTTCTTGTACGTCCTTTGTTACACTTTATAGCCAGTAAAAACTATCCGGATGAATAAAAATATCTTAATCTAATTCTAATCTAATTGAAAATCGTTGAAACAAACCGCTACGGTGTGGTTTATTTGCTTAGAGGTGGTTTTGGCCGTCAGTCAAGAGGGGAAGGCGGGTGGTTTAGTCGGGTGTTCAGGGGGTTTTTAGAGTAAAGGACTATTCCAGCACAGCACACACAACAAGCGAAGTTGAGTTAACTCGATGAAAGCAGAACCCATCTCCCTGGAGACACACCAACTTTAACCCACTGTCCATGACACGCACTCTTGCGGTGATACTTTGTATGGTCAAGGGCATAATTGGATCCGATACCTGGGTATAATCCCTTATAGAAATATACCCTTAGATCATCCTCGTTTTTGAGTGGTTGGATAAATCGACAGAGTACAGGTCCACAGGACCATAACTATAACTCCGCGTTGAACCTAATATAATTTAATAGTATTTAAGAAATAATATCCTCAGTGAAATAACTCTTATTGCTAGGGTTGGGAGTTTGAATTAGTATCGATTATTTAAAATAGTATTTTATTTATCTATACATATAATTTTGGAAATGTTATTTAAATTTGGTCTAAAATACCATATTATTTATTAAATAAAATACTTTTTAATAACCTTTTAGGAGCTGCACTAAAAATATGCTTTAATGTTTATGGAATCATTTAAAAAGAGAACGTATGTTTCTTCACGTATGTCTATGATTAAACATTGTATTTTTAACATACTGTTTGGGGGTTTAAATGTCTTAATCCGAGTTTTGAAAAGAAAACAATAATCAGCTGTTCCATGTTAACATTCTTGGATACCAATTTTTATTATCACCGCGTCTTTCTCCTGTTCCGGTTATACGCATGGATATCATAGTGCTCCAATTAAATAAGTAATGGCATAAGCTTTTTTAAATTTACTACAGGTATTTAATATGCACTTTCTGAACCGACTGATTATACAGGTTTGGGTGGAAGCAATTAGACAATAAATGCTGAGGCAATTGATGAACAACGTCCTGAGGTTTGACTGACGTCAATAGTTGCTCAACTGAGTGACATTATCTTCAAAAAGTGAAAAAGTTTAGTATGTAGTTTGCTTTTATTTAGATAGTGAATATTTACTTTTCAATTAAAGTGTTAATAATTTTCAAGTTACTAATCATCTAATTTTTTCAACCCCACTCTATATCAGCACTTGACTTATAAACTAGCTTAAATCTAGAACAGACATAACACCCAGCCCCCAGTAATTAATTCATTAATGTTAATGGAGAAACCCACATTCCACTAATGATGAATTTTTCAGTTATGCCAGGAATCGAACTCGAGACCTTTATCTAAGCAGAAAGTCATGCTAGTGACTGAGGTAAGGTGTAGAAATCTCTTACTATAATCTAGAACTTATAAAAAGGGTCTAAAGTAGGTATTAATACAGGCCTATAATGAAGTTGCCATCTGACAGTATAAATCTTCCAAAAATTATTTTATACTGTAGGCCTATTCATGTATCAAATCATATGATATGTACAGTACCTGTAGCGTCTAACAAATTGCATACATGCCTATAAAACAATAATATTTAATTTCTCAATGGTGACCTACAAAAACTAACTATGAATATTTTAAGCCTATATTATTATTATTATTATTTAGCACCGCGTCTTACTACCCGTTCGGGTTATACGCTTAAGTACTAACTACGCTAATGGATTAGGAATTGGGAAGGTTGAATTTATAGGAAGTGAATCCGCTTTTGCGTGGAGGGAGAGTGGAAAACCATATAGGAAAAACCACCTCCAGTTCACCCGACCGAGATTCGAACCTCGAACTCCCTGTCCTCGGCGGTCGAGCTCAACACGACTAGCGCGTTAGCCAACTACGCCACCGAGGCGGGTTTTAAGCCTATAGTTTTCCACAATACCACTAATATATCTTTAAACAACCTACAAACTAACTTAAGCTATAATTCGACCGAGATTCGAACCTCGAACTCCCCGTCCTCGGCGGTCGAGCTCAACACGACTAGCGCGTTAGCCAACTACGCCACCAAGGCGGGTTTTAAGCCTATAGTTTTCCACAATACCACTAATATATCTTTAAACAACCTACAAACTAACTTAAGCTATAATAGCAATTCTTTCTAAAAACTCAATTTAAGCACAATCAATATACATATATATGTATATATTTTAAAAGTACAAATACAAATACAATTGTTGGATTAGTTAAATTTCCACCTGGGATCTAATCAAGATTTTACATTTAGTACAAGCATTAGTAAAGTCTTAGTTTTTTTGGATAACGATAATAAGGATAGTTTAGAGGAAAATCAACCACACTAGCTTAGAGAAAATATGATAAAATCTTTGTTAACTATCCTGTGTTATACCATCCTTAATTACCCATACCAAGATTCGAGCCCCGGCCTTCCCAAAAAGAGATACGCCTTCCAATGAAAGTCTTACGTATCAAGAGTAGGCCTACTTGGTCATCCCTGTGGGTCTTAAGAACTGTCAAATCATCCTCCTCAAACATTAGGCCTAGTTGACGATTTTACTCGGGAACCATCAAGTGCTCTGACCACCAGTGCGAGAGAAATCACTGGGACGTCATCACCCAAACAGTCACTCGCTCCATTCTAAGAGGTTTAACTCCCGGAGTGGTTAAATATTCTTACTAATTAAAATAATCTGTAAGCGGTCGAAGCACGAGTGGATCGTAGTTCGCTTGAAGTGCGTCCTCCGGCCATAATTAAGGTTGGAGTATAGGGAACGCAAGATAAGGTCAGCGTTTGTGCAGTTTTTATAGCAATTTTTTTCTTTCAAATAAATAAATATTGCTCTAATAGAAACGTAGAGTTTAATTTTCTTCACGTGGTGATTTTAAGAGGGTTTTTTTTATCGTATGGCATGTGTAACCGGGAAAAACATGAATTCCAGGTTCGATTGCCTTATGTAAAGACTATTAGCCACTCTGAGAGCACAGAAAATTGACCAGGGTACACCTACGGAGGTTGTCTACACGCTGTAGCCGCAATGAGATGATGTGATGATATTTATTATGATGTTGTGGAGCCGGTGTGAGTCTTAACCTAACCCAAGCCTAATTTAACAAACCCTGATGACCGTTGGGATAATTCCTATTGAGGAAAAAAAATACCCAGGGTACTTTCCGGGAAATGAACCCAAGGCCCCTCGGCTAATGGCGAGGTGAACTGACCACTACACCAAGGGGCCGGGCTGGTTTGTACAATTGTTGAATATCTGTTTCGAGCATAGCGCCATTAGATAGGGAACATATTAAAGAAGGGCCAAAGTTTTCATTAAATTCCAGGTTATCTTTAACAGATATTCAAGAACTGTTGATGTCATCATGTGAATAAGATTAAATTCTAGGTTTATACTGGAGAACTATCTATTTGATTTCCTTTGATTATAACTGAATTTGAACTGAAACTCCAAAAATACTGCCTTTAAATCGCGTTCCCTTCATTCCCACCTAACCTAGCAGTATATAAATAAATCTTTTAGTTACCATAATTGTTTATCATATTAGTGTAGCGCCACACTTAAGGCGTACTCAAACTGACAATGAAGCTGTCTCCAAGCCTTGGGACTAAAATAACCAATAAATAAAATAGTTAAAGCTAAATATGTGTTTATTAAGGGTATTTTAAATATTATAATTAAATAAAACTTTGTAGTTCACATAAATGTTGATATAGTTTACCAAAGGTCTCTAAACCAATAAAAAATCTTTGCAATTGTATTTGTTATTTTGGGTTAAAACAGTTTTTTTTATTTTATTAATTTTTTTTTATTTAGCACCACGTCTTATTACCCGTTCGGGTTATACGCTTGAGTACTAATTACACTAGTGCGTTATGAATAGGGAAAGTTGAACTTAGAGGAAGTGAACCCGCATTTGCGTGGAGGGAGATTGGAACATCATTTAGAAAAAACCACACCTAGTTCACCTGGCCAAAATTCAAACTTCGATCTTGTTTGTCCTTGGCAGTGTAGCTCAACACGATTCCAGCGCGTTTTTTCTATATTAATATTAGGCGTGTATCACTTTAGTTGTGACCCCTAAACCTTCCTTACCCTCATTTTCTTCCAGCCTGATTGAGGCTTTTCCATTGTAGCTACGGAAGTTATTGAATGACATTTCATATGGTCTGCAATTGAATAGAAATGTCAACGTGTAGACATGAAAGAAAACTTTTGGTTTCAGAATACTGACATGAAATAAATAAAGAATAACAAAAAATGATTTTTTTTCCTAGTTTATAAAGTGGTTTATTTCCAAACAAACAAAAATACAATTTCACAGAAAACCATGGGGAACTTATTGATATACACATATTATGCTAGAGTATTATAATATGGACATTTTAAAACCCATAACCAACAAAAATAAAGTTATCTAATGACCCACACTCATTTTATATTTACTCAAATATCACTTTATTTACAAATATAAAACTATCTATTTAGGAGGGATTTTGCAATCAGACAGATGTACAAAGCACAAACATTTCATTATGATTTAATTCAATTGCGTGATTGAAATAATATCGAAAATTTGTATCCACCACCTCTTTTATGGACTGTTAATAATAGTGTTTACCACCTCTGGGCAAAACAAGCAAATGTTTGTTGATGAGTCATCTTCGTAGCTTATGACAACAAACAAAAACGCATGACGTGATTACGCATCATATTTACATCAGTAATGCACAATACATTCGGTTGAGGTAAATGAAAATACCAGACACTGCAAATCCTACTCCCGTGATTTAATTTCACTTTATCAGAAGGATATAGATAGTAAACTGCTATTTTCAGGAGGTTTGGTGTAAGTGTTGCCTTATCCACTAAGAGGTTGCTATTTGACTTGATTCAAATCTCTGCAAGAAGTGATACTTTTGATATATTTAACTTAATTTTGTTTCACCTTAATATATCCACACAAATTTTGGCGCATTTATTTTAAAGTGCCTTACCTATAATATCTTGAATAACATAATTTATAATAATGTATTACTAAACGTAAAAACAAAACCAGTTATTCTTGTTAACTATACTGTCATATACTAATTAAATCTTTAGTATAATTTACTTGAGCAAAACTATAGTATGTATTATAAAATGTGAACATTTTAATTTATTCATAATTATTAATTTTTTAAATCAAGATTTTAATTATATTTGAAATAAAAACTATAAAGATTATCGCAAATTTTATGGGTGAAATACTCGCAGCAGGATTCATTATAAAATGTTCAGGTACTAAAAAATACAAGTAAAAATGTCATAAGGTCACTGGTTTTACTGTACAATGAAGCTATCTTAGTTCCACCGCGTGGTGGAGATAGAATATTATATTGTAGAGAAGGGATAAGGTTTCCCAACAAACTAATATTCATTTTCTAATTGCATTTTGGTAAAAATGTGTATTTTAAAGTGGATAATAGGACCATTTAATCTCAGAATATTGTGTAAAATATTTAAATAAGAATTAATATTTGCATTATCAGCCTCTATGATCATAAGCCACACTATCCAGTGAATGGTCAAACTGATTCTAGCAGTTTTTTCCTTCCCCATATTGTGCACGATTCACTATTTTTGTGTATTTAATATCATTGTGAGTCATTCAACCAATAACTTAATTCAAATCCTCCAGATATTAATGCGTAACTACGAAAGTGGAAGCCCCAATTTTTCAAACTACAAATATTTATGCCAATCTTGGAATCGAATATGGGGCCTTAAGCTTAATAGCGAAACACGCTACTGACTAACGTATTGACTTTGAAGAGAGTAGTTCACAATAAGTGTATCTGCAATAGTGTGGAAGTGAAAATCGGATGTAGAAACAATCTCTAGAACACCCGGTTGAAAATTGAACTTTGACATTATGGTCACCAGCAATCCAGTCTGATATGATCCTGACAATTTAGACACTAACAAATCCCGCTTATTGGACTAGGGCGACCGTTATCCACACTCCCCGCTGGTGCTGATCTAGATTGCCATTAGTTAAGTCAGGTGGATCTTAGTGTGGTAAACCACCCAAAGCATAATCAGCAGATCGTCTTAGTTCTTAAAGTGAAAACAATCACCTTATATTGAGGCTTCCATAACCCATCGCAGACGTATCCTCTGTTGTTCAGGCTACCAGCCTCTGTCAGTAAATTGCCCTGACTTCATTTGTTAGCTCAGTAAAAAAAAATCCACACCACATTCTGGCTCTAAAGGACGGGGAAATCGTTCCTTCCATGTGTAATGGCCATCACGGAGAACGTCAAAAACTCAGCCTTAGGGATTGCCAAGGTTTCCTGAGACGCAGTAAGTTTCCCGGCGGCCGGGCGGAAGCCAGGCATGCACTACCAACCTCTTAGTAAATGGTAGACAGTGGCCCTCCACTTGTCTCACCCCCACATATATGACCTTCCAGAGTTTAAGCCGCCCGCTCGGATAACCAGTACCGACCGACGTTGTCCGGGCTACAGTCATGGAAGCACCTTGTACGTATTTTATTGGCATGGGTCACTCCGACACAGGCATAGTGGTCTTCCAACACTCACACATTCGGTGGGCCTCAAGTTCGAATGTGGATGCCACAAGAGACCAAAAAATCCAGCCCAAATGAGCAATCCAACACTTGCCGTGCGCTACCCCATGTCCTTTAAACAAGCATTTTTCAATCAATGTGCCTCTAAGGGTCAACAGGTGTGCCGCGGGAGTTTTGGGGAGGATCAAGATGTAAGTGAGAAAATATTTGAGGAACAAGAATACATCTTTTAAAATTCATGATCTCCATTATTTTTTTAAATAAGACCATTATTGTAATTTTAGTTAATGAACTTAAAAAATATCTCGTTATTCTCTCATTAAAAAACTAATGATGCCTTGACAATTTTTTAGCGCATTAGTCAGTGTTCCACGAGTTAAAAAGTGCTTAAAATCACTGCTTTAAACAGTGTCACAACCAGCGTGGATTTGGTCGACTGTTGAATCGATCTCAGCAAGACCGTTTATACTTACTCATCCCTTACGTGGAATCAGCCCCCCAAGCAAGCAATCCGATTGAGATCGATCCATATTATCGAGTCCTTCCTCTAGGATTGAGCCCTCCCTCGTGTTAACGCCGCACTGAAAGCCTTTACCCTGGATTCAAACACCAATCTCACGTGCCTTCTCTTCTGTGGTACAAGAGAGAGCGTCAGGCTAGCGTGTTTTCCCTCTCAGCTTAATTCGTCGTTAATGTGATGGAAGCAATTTGTCACCTCACGCCCACGAGGCGAAATAAAGCAGGTTAATTTTGTAGCAAGAGCATGGCGTGTGTGTTATTTAATTAAAATGAAGATTGCGTTTCTTATGACTTCACGGATAAGAATGTTGCCCTATAAGCTTTAAACTCACATATTTATCGCTCAACATAATACTATTGAACACATTCTTAAAGTTTACTTTTGTTTTTATCTGCATCTCTGACAATGGCATCGATCAATCTCGTAGGGTTTGGTTTCCTTATGACTGGAAGTCATAGCTATAATCCTGGCTTGTTCTAAATGGTTTTACAATATCTCTTAACGCTAATACGGCTAGATTTTCTATAAAATTTACCTTCGTAATCCCTTCCCTATTAGTATGGATATCCTTTACCAGTAGTAAGCGGTACATCTAAAAACAAAATGTGTATACATTTATGGGACATATACTGTGTAAATGTATAACAGAAACAGGAAGAGGGAGAGGAATTTTAGTATTCACATTGATCGAAAACTATAAAACCTCATACAAGAGAAAAATCTTTCTCAATGAAATAGTTTGTTGATAGAAATGATAATTGAGAGCATTCTAAAGCACAACCAACCGTTACTGAATATTACAATTATTTGAATTCATCTTAAAGTAAATTAAAACGAAATCATACCATAAAACATATAACAGGGCTTGCGATATTTTCTTATAACCAATACATATGTGTTTTCTAGACTTTCCAGAAGAAATTTCCTATTTTTCCTTAAAAATCAGATTGTAGGTTAAAGGGATGAAATTAAATATTTTCATATACTAAATGACAAGTGTGAAATAATGTTATTGGTGTTTATAATTTATGATAGGAAATGATTTGCGGTTAAATCTTAACACAATGTTTCAAATGTAGGTAAAGGGAGATATAAGACATGTATTAAACTCTACGTGCATAGTACTACTGTTAACTTTTTCTTTTATAAAAAGTGTTACAATTTAAATCTTCCAATCCCATTTTTAATTTCACAAACACTCCAGTAATTTTATAATTTTTTTGCGAAACTTTCTGTGTTTCCCCTGTTTTTTTTAAGATAAAAATTTCCATGTTTTCTCTGGTTTTCCATGTATATGGCAACCCTGATTTAATACATTTTGCAAAGCTTAGGTACATATTATCTTAACGAAATTAATATTTAAAAACTACACGAAAGAATTCATTATTTTTGAATTCAAACATTTTATTTGCTCGTCAAAGAATAGTTGAAAATGAAAAGTATATACAATTTATTAAATTGATAAGTAATTTAACATTTTAATTTTAATTAATCACATGATAGTCTCACGTATTTTTTCCCAGGATAGTTGATTAATTAATTTAAATGCTACGCTGAAACCTCTATAGTCTTAATGAAGTGTTCTAAGAGACCTTTGTTCACATTGATATATTAAAATGTTTTGGATACATTTCAAATAATTTAAAGAGGAAATCAGAAACATAATCTTCACATTAGGCATATTAACGTTTAAGGTTTGGAAAGGTAGGGGAACATTGTTCCTGTAGTTAATCTATGTTGGTGTTTTGTTAAGTGTTTATAAAAAGAATATTGTAATTTTAAATTGGGTGTTTCTAGAAGTAATTTCTCACTATTTCAAATAAACATTTTTTAAACACATGTCAAAATATATTTCTAAAATAAATTTTCACAAATATATAATTCATCTTCTAACTATAGGTAATAGTTCCAATAGAATTTAAGATGGTACATCTGACATAAAATACTCATCAATAGAAATATGGGTATACTAACCGTAACCCCCCTCCCCCTGTTCTTGTACCACTGTCAACACACAGCATATAAGCTCAACATAATTTAATGTTGTCATTGCTTCATTGTATGATATTTAAAAGGTGGATTTGGTGGAAATTATTTGCTTCCTAAGCAACATTATTTTCCTCTAGCTCAGTTATTTCTATTTTCTCTCCCTATCAATCTAACCTTCTTCCTTCACACCCTTTACTGAATGTTGAATGAAAGGGAACGCGAGTTAAGGTCAGTATTTATGCAGTTTCAATAGAAATAAGCCTCTAGATCCATTATCAATAAAATATTCAATCCTCGGTCCCGGCACAGATTTATCTGATTGCCAAACCCTTCCTTCACCTCTGACAAGATGTGTATTAATCACAACTTGTGAATGTGAGGAATGCCAGGCCTCTACCGTGGTTCGGATTCCACGTTAAACTGTAGGTCCTCCATTTCATCTCACAATCACCCTAACATTGCACATTAGCGTAAGTGCGTATAACCCGAACGGGTAGTAAGACGCGGTGCTAATAATAATAATAATAATAATAATAATAATAATAATAATAATAATAATAATAATAATAATAAAATATTGCTTCAATAGATACGTTTTGTTTAATATTCTACACATATAATTCTCAACATTTCTTGAATATTTGTCGTGAGCATGATATTTGAACATGAAACTTTTTAAAAAAGAACAAGTTATGTTCAAATTCCGTGATATTCATAACACATATTCAATAACTGTTGATGATAATGCTTATATAATAAAATGTATATAAATGTAACCACCCGGTATTTTTTATTAAGTTTTGATAAAAAAAAGGATTTTTGTTGTAAAAACCTGTTAAAAATACAGACCTTAACATGAGTTCCCTTCCACCCTAGATTAGTTTATGTATCTAAGAAACTTTATCAAGTTAATCTTAACGTCCTTCAAGTACACTAAGGAGATAATTGCTTATGGATTTTACACAACCAGTAAAGATAATTTTTTTTATAAACGTAAAAAATAAGAGTTGACTTTCACAATTTAAATACGTAGCTCTTTTAAAAGACCCACAGGGGTTAATTATTTACATTTACAAAATGTAAAGCAAAAGCTTTATTCAAGTAAAGTTCGCCCTTGGCCACTCCAAACTTTGAGAAAGCAACAGTTACTGTCAGAAAATTGACAAGATTCATATTTTCTTTGAGAAAAAATAAATAAGTAAAATAAACTTTAAGCAAATGTTGATTTTAACTCACCAATGTTAAAAAAAAAATTAGTAAAAGTTCAGGCCAGCATCACTTCTACTTGTATTCAGAGAGTTCTAATGCGGTACAATATAACATAACTCTTGCTTAGTGCTTCTACAACGTGGGATAATGTTACCTGGGATTTGAGAGGATTTTATGGACGCAGCACGATCTATCCTCATATTTGTTGGCTTTAACTAACACATAACGATTTATCCTCGCATTTGGTAGGATTTTACTATCATTTTACCAACTATACTCGCATTTCGAAGTTTTTTTACGAACATGGTAAAACATTTCCTCGCATTTGGCTAGTTTTTACTAATATATTAATATGTATCCTAGCGTTGGGTAGAATTTTATTAACACAGTATAGTAATATACATCCTCGCGTTTCATAGGCTTTTACTAACATGATAATATATGTCCTCGCCTTTGGAAGTTTATTTACTAAAGTGGTAATATATATCCTCCCATTTGGTAAGCTTTTACTAACGTGGTAATATATATTCTCGCTTTTGGTAATCTTTTACTAACGTGGTACTAAATATCCTCCCATTTGGTAAACTCTTACTAACGTGGTAGTAATATATCCACCCATTTGGTAAGATTTTACTAACGTTGTAATATAAATCTTCCCATTTAGTAAGATTTTACTAACGTGGTAATATATATTCTCCTATTTGGTAAGCTTTTACTAACTTGGTAATACATATTCTCACATTTGGTAAGCTTTTACTAACATGATAATATATATCCTCCCGTTTGGCAAGCTTTTACTAACCTTGTAATATATATCCTCCTATTTGGTAAGATTTTACCAACGTGGTAATATATATCCTCCCATTTGGTAAGGTTTTACTAACGTAGTAATATATATCCTCCCATTTGGTAAGCTCTTACTAACGTGGTAGTATTATATCCACCCATTTGGTAAGATTTTACTAACGTGGTAATATATATTCTTCCATTTGGTAAGCTTTTACTAACGTGGTAATATATATCCTCGCATTTGGTAAGCTCTTACTAACGTGGTAATATTATATCCTCCCGTTTGGCAGAATTTTAACTAAATAACAAAATATACGAGTATCCTCGAGCAGTCTTTCTATAACTATTATGGTCCTACTCGTGTCGACCCATTGGTCCAAGCTGCTTCTACGTATCCATCACCTTTCTGTTTACCATTTTGTCCTCTCGTGTCCACCAGTCCTTTGTCAATCGGTTTACTTGCAGACACATCTTCGCTATCAAGAGTAATAGGAAAATATGCACTTTAAATATTGTATTATTGGTGCCGAGTTCCTTTATTAAACTTGTAAATTAATAATATGTAATCACTTAAATTATTATATGTTAAAAATTGATATCTTAATATATATAATTCTTCTGTACGTGTATATGTCACTGAACTCCTCCTAAACGGCTGGACTGTTTTTGATGACATTTTTTGTGTGTGTTCGAGTGGGTCCGTGGATGGTTTGGATTTGCAATTGGACCCGGTAGATGGCGCTGCAATCGGGTTTAAGGATTTTTTTATTTTTTGGGGGGGAATTTTTTTTTTTTTAGATTTTTTGCATATCAGAACATGTAACCTCAAAATTTAACCCTCCCACCACCACCACCCAAAATTTATAATAATGGTTATAATATTAATAATTGACCGATAAAACCTTCTGAAAAGTTCATGAATAATTGAACTTCTGAGAATAATTCATAGTTATGTTTGTTTTTCGATACAGCTGATATTTGTGGAGTTGTGGGCGAAATGCCAAAAATGAAACAATGTTTTATTTTGTATGTTGTCTTGACAAACACTGAATTTGTAATATTTGTGTAACTCACTAATTGGATTTAATTTAATTTAATTTTTAGCACCGCGTCTTACTACCCGTTCGGGTTATACGCTTAGGTACTAATTACACTAATCGATTAGGAATTGCGAAGGTTGAATTTAGAGGAAGTGAACCCGCATTTGCGTGGAGGGAGAGTGGAAAACCATTTAGGAAAAACCACCTCCAGTTCACCCGACTGAGATTCGAACCTCGATCTCCCCGTCCTTGGTGGTCTTGGTCAACACGACTGGCGCATTGGCCAACTACGCCACCGAGGCGGGTCACTAATCGGAGCTCATTGTGAATTTGTAATTGTGATGATCACATGGTGTTTGTTTTATTATCGAAATCAACTATGCCACCCAAACTAAAAGCCAACTTTCGGGCAGGACAACGTCTGTCGGGTTCGCTAGTTGTATATAAAATTAAATTAGTAAAAACTATACATCATAAATTGGAACATTTTGAATTTTTTTGGCTTATTACAAGCATACCTTCACATAGCTTGCAAGAACCGCCATTGGAAGGAAAATAGTAGTTTGCCTCGGCTAATGCTGAAAGCTTCGTGTTACATATTGTTGTTTTCTTTCCGATACGTATCTGTTAACTAAGTGGGGGTACCTTAAAAACCTCCCAGCCGCTGACTGAACCAACATTGTCTATAGTCAATTCTTTTAAACGCATTGGTTTTATATTTTTACTATTTCTTGTTTGTCATGATTAAAATTAATTGTATTTTATTTATTTAACTATTAAGAGCTATTAATTATTGCTGCTTAGGAATTTAAGTACATATTTATATTTGTTGTTTATTAATTATTTAAGTAGTTATATTGTTAGATTCACATATTTGGATGATAAGACAAAGAATGAATTTTGGGGCTTGTAAAAAGAGAAGCCTTAAGCGATGTGTTTTATTATAAGCATAAAATAAATAAATAGTGAATAATCACCAAATTAATCTTCAATAATATCAGCTAAACTATGAAAAACTAATTCTGTAGAGTTTCCAACTACTTCTACGCTTTCCACTGAAGTAAATAATAATAATAATGATGATAATACTAATAATAATACTATTTTTTTACAATTAAATGGTACGCGGTTATCCTTTATGAAATTTCCCCATTTTTTTACGCTTTTTCGACAAGTCTTAATTTTTCAGATCTTGTTGCGATGCTTCTTCGCCACATCGATTCATACTGAGAAATCAATATTTTCTCAATTCAAATCTTATTATTTCAAATGAACATATGATATCCTTGAATTATTAATTAAATAATACCTAACTACTATTAAAAATATTATTTCCATGATGGATTTTAACTTACACGATCCAATCTTGAGGATGATGGTGTATATAGGATGGACAAGCTAAATATTGTGTTTACTCTTATTTTATGAATTTCACTGATACATTCTTTAAGTAAAAAGTTTTTATTTTTAAATTCACTGAAACTGTTATTTACGAATAAAATTTAAACATTAGTAAATATAACACACATGACTTTACTGTTTTATTTTTGTCACCAAGGAAGCATCGATCGTTGTTATAACTTATAAGAATTTATCTGTATATTTCATTGTAATTTGTACGGTTTGCACATTGCATTAATTGTTTAATTTTAATGAGCATACAATCCCAAACGGGTAGTAAGACGCGGTACTAAGTAAATAAAATATATTTAATGTTTGGAAATATTTTACTGTGTATGTTTATGAAATCGTCTCCGAATACTGATTTTATTGCTTATGTCTTCGAACAACTATGAAATATAAACATACTAACATTCACAACCTTAAATAAGAGTCATAACTCATAATTTTTTCAAGTAACTCAGTAGTATTCATTCCACAGGTACTCAAATCAAGCTTCAGATCTCAGAGTCTAGGAATCCTACCTTATTTCACCCGCAGGTCCTGAGGATCAGCATCAAGTATCCCGACATTATTGAGTTAGGTGAAGAATCAGCCAGCGTCTCACAAATAATTTTACTGGGAGAAATAGTTAGTGAAACCTGCGATGTATCTAATCAGGTAGTATATAACTGTTATGCCATTAAGTTACTGAAAAGTTACAAAAGAGGGCGTTCCATACTATCCTCACACTTGTTAAGCTTTTCCTAACATTGCATTATCTGTCCTCGTGTTGTGACTACGATACTGGTGTTCGGCACTGAAATGTCAGTATGTAGTAACTGTACGGTAGAGTTTAGAGCTCCTCGGGGTTGTCTACGTAGACAATAAGCGGAGATAAAATCGTATCAGGTGATACGAAAGCCTCAGGCTAACGTATGACAGGGGAACACTTGGCTGACTCACGACAGAGTTTTGTATGTAATACAAGCGACTTGTCTAAGTGTGAGCCTTTGCCAACTTTGAAAGTAGATTTAAGTAATTCGTACATTTTGCTCTGTTTTCTTATTCATTAAATTAATTTGGTGGAATGTTTTATCTTATTAACAATTCAGTGTCTCTTTTTATTGTTGTTCGATATTCCATGTGTGCTTTGTTCGTGTTAAATTAGTATCGTACCCTGATATCTGAGTAATAACCCGGGGTTAAGATTGTCACAGTAATATAGTTGTGCATAATTATTGGAACTAAAGCTTAGGCTAGAATTTAATCATTTGAAATCAAAATAAATAAAAGGATGCTTATAAAAACCTATTTTCAATAATTGTGTAGTATGATTTAAGTTAAGTGACATCAATTAAGATAATAATTGTTTTAATTCACGTCACTTAACATAAATAATACTACACAATTATTAATAAAATAGGTTAGCATGTTCATTTAAGAATTTTCAATTAATTAATGTTACAAGTTTTTAACACGTTCACGTTTGAAGCAATAAAAATATGTGCTTTGTTATGGTTGTGTAACAATTATTAAAATATAAATTAATATTGTAAGTGCATCCATTTAAAATGATGATTTAGAGTTTCCAAAAATAAGCTGTGTTTAAGTTTTATTTTACAAATTCATATTAAAATTTTAATTTCCATTACAACTTGATAAAAAGTTAAGTGTAGGCCTTCTATTCATATCTATACTTTGGTTCCCATTCATATCTCTTGTGTACTTACATTATTTTAAATATTACGCTTGATATCTATGAAATCATTCAAGTGCTGGAGAATTGCAAAAAATAAATACACAAATAAAGTAAAAAGTATAAAGTTAAAATTATATTTCGAAATTGAAAGCACATCAAAACCACATAGAGCCTCATTAACAAATTTGGATCGGTTTATTTCAGTATTACAAAACTTTGTCTGCACTAATCTTTTTATTCACTTAAACATTTTAAAATATCGAAGGACACAATTTATCTCACATATATAATTATTTGCATAAATTTTGAATGGCACACCCAATATTTCTAAATGATTAAATTTATAATATAAGGAAGGTACTTGGATGGAACAACTAATTAGATAGATTGGTACAACTTCTTTTGTCAATTAAACAATATAAATATGAAACATAACATGAAGATAATTTATTCAATGAGAAACTAATATATAAAGAAATTAAGTCAAATAAAACAGGTACAATAACATTTCTAAAAACTATCACTAAGATTGTTAAGTAGTAAAGTTCTGAAATTAATTAGCATAAAACAAGGAAAAACATAAATCTGTGCTAGTAAAATATCTAAGTAGTATCGGATTATAGCTATAGCTGATAAGAAAAATGAAAAGTGGAAATTGACAAATTGACAAATTGACTATATTAGAGTTATTATTATAATAACTTACAGACTCTACAACATTTTGAGTACTTGAGAAAAGATTATGGGTTTTACGAAGGTTATGACTTAACAAAAATACTAGGTTAATTAGTATACCAACAAAAGTGAACTTATTAGTCGAATAATTAAATATACTGGTAAAGAGTTTGAAAACATGTTGACAAGAAATATATGTTCTGTAATGTTTAAGAGTTTAAACAGTGACAATGGAAAGATGATTAATTGAAAGGTTAAAATAGTTTATTAGGTTGTTAATTTATGTATCTTACACACGTAAAAAACCATTAACACTATAAAAATCAACATGAAAAATAATAAAATTAATGTTAAAACATAACAAGTAACTTATTTCACAAAATTATCAAAAGTTTGTAAAGGATTTAATGTTAAAAATTTGTTATTTAAGTCAAATGGTTTCTAAAAATTTGCTTGTGTTAACTATCGAGACAAGATTAATTGTAGATTAATGGACATCAACAGATGTGTCATCCAGGTTATGCTTTACTCAGTTATGATATATTATAAATACAAGCTCATATAAATAAGTAATTGATTGTTATGAAAGAAGCATAACCAAAAAGGAAAAAATTTACGTTTGAAAAGTTTGAATAAAATAACGTTCCTTATCTGTGTTGTTTTAATTTCTCTCCTTATATAATTTTTTGCTACTCTTGGCTGGGTGACGACATGTTTCAGCTATTACGCCATCATCAGGTTTGAGACAAACCAATGCAAAAATAGTAAATATTAAGTTATGATAAAGTATCAAAATAAACAGAGTCAGATGAAATCAAACTAGCAATATGAGGATACACAGATACATTAACAACAGCAACAAAACTGACGTTAAAATGATAGTCGAGTTGTGTAGATCAAATGAGATAAGAGGATGAAAGCTATAGATATAAAATTAAAATATTATGAAGAAAAAAAAACTCCCAAACTATCAAGCTTACCTTCGGATTGGGATAAGATATTATTGCCGATGTTAACACAGTGCAATAGATTTATGTGCAGTAAATTGTTAATTTTATAACCTTTGTGATGAGTGTTCTATAAAAGACCAAGTGACCAACGTAACATTTTTTTGGGAAAGTTAAGAGTTAATATATGAGATGTCGCTAGTGTGTCGGTTGGTTTAAGAACTGTTTACTATAGATAGACGAAAAATGAAAATAAAATAAATTGTGTTTGGTTAGAATGAAAACTTAGGACAAAGGGAAAACGATATAAGGTTCTAATCTTTTCGACACTGACCCGAACAGTTCTTAACTACGATGGTAGGAGGGCAGGGTTCTTAGGATTGGATTTGTTTGAGTTTTTGATTTTCACATGTTGTGGAAGATTCTTGATTGTATTGATAAGGGATTGGTTCTAGAATCTTGTTTGTTCGTTTAAAATAATAGTGTGATGAAAAGCAGCATTCTAAATATGGAGGTTATCAGCGATATTCATTTTGGACATTTGGTGGAAAGTTGAAGAAGTTTCATACATTGGTTTATGGGTGTTGGTTGATGACCTGAGGTTTTTAGGTGTTCAGCAAATTTAGATTTGGTTCTATTGAATTTAAAGTCACTTATGTGCTCAGCATAGCGTTTAGAAGGGGCCCTTCCAGTCTATCCTATATATGCATCATTACATTCACAAGTTAGTTTATAAATTCCACTTTTGTTGTACAGGGAGCGGCAAAATGATTTGACGGTTTTCACCACCGCACGGTTGAGCGAGTAGGTGGTGGGGGGTAGTGGGGATAGGTGCGTTTCAGAGCCTACACGTGGACATTTTTAGTAGCCATGGAGCAGTGGTCGGTTGAGCATCGCACGTTAGTTTTCGAGGCGTTTTTTAAAAGTGGCGATTCCTGTGTTGCTGTGCAGCGGCAGTTCCGTAGGCGTTTTAATTTAGGTCCTCGAGGAAAAGTTCCGACACGCAACACAATTATGTTGTGGGTGAGTAACTTCAGAGCTACCGGTTCAGCGTTGAAACGGAAGTCGACAGGCCGTCCAATGTCAGCCCGGACGCCAAAGAGTATCGATAGAGTAAGAGAAGCTGTGGAAGCCAGTCATCGGCGGCCGGCCCGTAAACAAGCTGCTGCTTTGCATATGTCTGACCGCTCGGTAAAAAGAGTTTTGCGGTTCGATCTGCATTTCCATCCATACAAAATGGCTATTGTTCAGCAGTTAAAGTCCAATGACTATGCAAAGCGAAAATCATTTTCAGAGCAAATGGTTTATTTTATGACAGATGAAAAAATTTTCATGATGAGCGACGAGGTGCATTTTCATCTGGACGGTTATGTAAACAAACAGAACTTTCGTTATTGGTCAGCTACAAATCCTGAAGAACTGCATGAACGTCCTCTGCACAGTCCTAAGGTCACTGTGTGGTGTGGTGTAGCAAAAACTTGTGTCATTGGGCCATACTTCTTTGAAGAGGGTGGTCAAACTGTTACGGTCAATTCGCAACGTTATCTGTTGATGTTACAAAACTTCCTGATCCCTGAACTTCGGAGAAAATGCTTAGTGCGCAGTAGAATGTGGTTCCAGCAGGATGGGGCAGCTGTCCATACAGCCAATGAGGTGATGGACTTTTTGAAAAGTAAGTTTCGTGGCCGAGTAAACTCGCGTTTCGGGGATATTGCATGGCCAGCACGCTCCCCTGATCTAAGCGTTTGTGATTTTTTCTTGTGGGGTTTCTTGAAATCAAGAGTCTACACAAACAAGCCCCGCACATTGGGCGAACTTAAGGTGGCCATAACTCAAGAAATCGCCAACCTTTCTCCTGCAATGTTAGGGAAGGTGTTCGACAGTTTTGGTGCGAGACTGGAAGAGTTCTTCATCACAGAAGGGCACCATTTGAAGGACGTCATCTTCAAATCTTAAACTGATGAAATTGGTTGTTCCAATGTTATTTTCTTTAATTTCCATTAACACCATTCTGTAATAACCAATAAAACATTTTTTATCACTCTTAACATTTGTGTTATTTGTATTTTAAAACCATCATATCTTTTTGCCGCTCCCTGTATTTATTTTGGGTATTGAGATTGAAGTTGGTTAGATGTTTTTTGATTGTGTTGTTGGTTCCAAATGTTATTTTTATATTATGTTTTTGTAAAATACTTAGTGACTTTATTGGTTTAATGGCCTGTATAATTAAATTTTATCCATTTAGGTTGAATAGGGTTATTTGAAATAATTGTGTGGTTAGATTGTTTTTAAATATTTGGAATATTTGTTTCTGAATAATTTTATATATTATGGAGTGAGAATACCCATTAGTGGTGGCAGTTTGTTTGATGATGTTAAGTTCTGTTTTATAATTCTTTTTGGAGAGTGGAATAAGGTGTAGTCTATAGATTAGGCGATTGAAAGTTGATTAGGCCTTTAAAAATTTATCATGTAAGCTAATGTCAGAAAACTGACCACACAAGTAATTTAGTGGACCCTGGCTTGGGATTAATGGATTCGAGCTCAGACACACTTTATAAGATGAGTTTTTCCATCCTTTATCCAAACAAATATTTATTATTTTAATTGAAATTCACCCTAAAACTCTTTCTTTAACTATAATAGTATAATGGACCTGAGTAAAATGTTATAGCTAAATTGTTCGACCTCGGTGGTATTGGGTAAGGTACTTACCTCAGTACTCGATGTTCACTCTGGTTCAAACCCAGCCAGGATCGACGGATTTTTACTGATCAATAAAAATCTGTAGCTCAACTTCCTTTAGAGAGGAAGTAAAGCCGTTGGTACTAAGTTGATTGTGAAATGTAAAAGAGCCCTGGAAATTATGTGAAAATACCTTTCCCAGCAAAATTGGTCGACCCTTTCACTCTCACTCATAGAAATGCTCGTGTTCTAATATAATAATCAGTTGGTTCAGTAAGTTCACATTAAATACCTCAAATAAATCAAATAAAACATAGCTAGGTTGGTAGCTCATCGGCCTACTGATCTAAGGACAAATGATTCGGCTTCCAACAGAGCAGAACATCAATTTTAGTGAATTTGGGGCTATTATTTTTCAATATATATTAAATCAACAGTATTAATGTTTGACTATTGTATTCGTTACAATAATTAATTGTTAAAATTCACAAATAGTTTAAAAAACTGTTGCTAAATTATGCTAATAAATAAGTGAATAAATCGTCAAAGGCCAATATCGAAACAAGAGTGGATGCTTGAAGCAAAAAAACAAAATAAAACTTGGGGCTTATTTGACGCTTTCCTCTGTCATAGTGATATCCCCGGCGTCCCTTGACAGAGCTGTTTATATCCCACTTTGAGCTGCCCAGGGCGTGAACATCCCCTTTGTATTCAAGCACCTGTAAAATCCGCCATGAAAAAAAACAACCGAAACTAAATGTACTTGTATTAAAAAAAAGAAAAAAGAAAAGAGAGATAAAGAGAGAGGAAAACTACCAAAAAAATGTTTACAGTTCCCTAAAGTTTCGGAAGTTTTCTCTCGTAAATCCTCGCTGACCCGAATCAATCCTACAGTATGTTCCACACAATGCACGTTGTTCCACCATCTCCCTAGACACAAGGTTGAGATTTCCCTAAGGACACAGGTAGACACGAGTATTTCTCGACAAACACTAGAGGATTGTGAGATAGACCACACAATAATGTTGTCAAAGCTACGACGAAACAAGGATAAAAATCATCCGCAGACCGACCATAAGATATTATGCTCCCCATTAACTTGCCTACTATTAGAGTGGAGGTCAGGGTTTACATCCCAAATTAGTCCACTGGAATTTTTTTGTTGTTGCAAAAAATTAATTTTACCTGAGATTTTTGTATCTTCACACCCCATTATGACGATTCATTTCATCTGGGTTAACGCTCTAAACTTAATCCTTGGATTAACCATTTTGTTATAAGTAATATTAAAATATATAAATTAACATCAACGTTCGTTTTTCAAAATAATTTACAATATTTAAAATAAAATAAAGTAATAAACAGAATACAATTTCTTAGCACTACAAATAAACTCATTTTAACTAAACGCACGTTAAACCATATTTATATAACGTATAAAATCAGACCAAACAAAAATATTAAACAGTTTTGTTCCTTAATTGAGGTTAAATTAGGGATTCATAGTTTAACAGTCAATTTTCCTGTTCCGAAGAAATCACATTGTTGGAATTTATTGCGTAATATCGCCATAAACTGGGCTTGTGATTATGGTGAGGTGGAGATTAGAATTTTGTGTGGGTGATATTAAATAATACTTAGCACCGCGTCTTACTAACCGTTCGGGTTATACGCTTAAGTACTAATTACACTAATTGGCATTTGCGTGGAGGGAGAGTGGAAAACCATTTCGGAAAAACCACCCTCAGTTCACCCGACCGAGATTCGAACCTGGATCTCCTCGTCGTCGGCGGTCGAGCTCAACACGACTGGCGCGTTAGCTAACTACGCCACCGAGGCGGGTGTGATATTAAAGTTGTTCCTCACGTGTTTTAACACTGTGGCTCTCTCATAACCTCTCAGAAACATTGTGGATGCATTTCTTCTAAGTTTGTCTCCCAATCTTTTACCGCTTAGGATTAATAAAATTATGTTGATATATACGTAAATAAAATAACCAGTGCGTGAACTTTATGCATCGATGTTTGTGTACTAAATCAAATGTTTTGAAAATAATAAAACGCTGATTTTAATTATAAATTTAGCAAACTTTTATCCGAACCATGATAAGAATTTGATTTGTTCTAAAAGGTTTTTTTTAAAATTATTTCACAGTCTACTGTGAAAAAATAACTTCACAATCTATTTATATTTTTTTCCTTCTAATATTTTGGTGTGTCTCATCAATATGTATACATATATATATATAATATTATTTTTGAAATCTTTACCACTTTTTTAAATATTTATTTCATTGATCGGTAAATGAATTGACGATATTATGACAAGGATCGAAATGTCATGAAAAAAAAGTGGTAAAGATTTCAAAAATAGTGTCTTGAGCAGTAGTTTTGTACAAAAATGACGAGAAGTTTGAACTTTCGTGGCGCTTTACTACGGATCTTGTGATTTGAACAAGAAATTAAGTTGACTTAGGTGACTTTTCGTCTTGATATGAATAGAGTGTTAATTTGTAAACCAACAGCAGCCTCTACTTTTAATTGGTATATTATAATTTAATATATTTACTATTTAACCAGAAAGTGTTTATCTCAAATGACGTTTAAATGTACCAGTATAGTGGAATGAGTAAATGGGAAATTATTTGTAAGCCATGCTGTCAGTATAGACCAGGAATGGCAAATTCTACATCACGCTTGCGACTAAGTGGCATGTGAACTAGATTTGGGAGGCGCGCCAAGATGAAAAAAATGAACACTAAATAAAAACTTTTCCTAGCCTGGTATACATTTTTGATGTAAATAATATTTCGACAACCATGTCATTCACATGTCACAATACATTTTGTGAATTAAACGGTTTTATATATCGTCTTGTGTGCTATTGACGACCAGTCAAGAACCGAATAAAAATATATCTTTGCTAGCAACATTTATCAAATATTTTTCAAACTAATAAGGAAAAGCTTATGTAAGTTTTTGATTTTAGCATATATATATATATAACCTGAAGGTGCTACTTTCAATATTTTTATCTTAAGTTAGTTAAATTAATATTGTCTAATATAGTACTCATATTGAAAATTTAATAAATTTTCCTCAATTAAAATTCAGGCATTTTAAAAATATTTATAATTTTATTTGAGCTATCAATAACACTTAAGAATATTAAATAGGTTTTAAGTTTTAAATATTCATTAAATAAACGTAAATAAGAGGTGGCACACTATATTCGCTCAACATTCAGCTGTTACTTAAGTGGCAACACTGGTCGGAAAAGTTTCGTATCGCTGCCTACTGGATATTAACTCTCAGTAGAGGCCTACTGGATAGTAATGACTTTAATCATAGACCCGTGACCAAACACGACGATCAAACACCAGTCCATTCATTTACCATGGTCAAAGCGAAAAGATATACCTATTCAAATATAGCCTACATAATCTCTTATACTGGGAATCAAACACACGATGTTTCAATCAAAGGGCAAACTATGCTATGAACTCGATGAATGATTATTGTTTGCCCTTATTTCATAACGGTATTTATTTATTATTCATGCTTTAAGTTTTAAATACAGTACTACCCACTTCAGTGGCCACATGGCCTAAGAAGTCACTCTAGCAAACTACTAGACTGCCTATTAAGGGGAGATTGGCGTTTGAATCCCGGTTGGGTGTACCGAGGGTGTTATTTTTTTTCTAAATGGTTTTTCACTCTTACTTGACGCAAATGTGTGTACATTTACTCTGATTAAAGCTTTATCATCCCTGATTCATTAGAGTAATTTAGTATATATGCGTATAGACCAAACGAGTAGTAAGACGCCATGATAAATATTAAGTAGACCTACTAGTTATCAATGACTTCAAAAAATATCAAACCAATGACATTGGCTGCACGAGCAGACACTCGGTTTAAGAGGTCAGACTCACTCCTGACTTTATTTGATGATGATAGTTAGGTCACGGTTCAAATCTTAGCTGTATGCACTGAAGGTTACTTTTCACAAATGATTAATCAATGTGATTCTTCCCCCCCACTCCATAAAATGCATGAACACACTTTTTAAACAAATTTCTTTAAGCTATCTCTTGAATTAAGGTATTATTGACCATGATAAAGTCCAATTCTCATATAGATAGCCTTATCTGACAGCTACTTGATATACTTTAATATATTCACACATCAGGTCATGCGATTTTCAGTTCACACTTTTGATTGTTATTATCACTACAGTATCTATAAAATAGTAATAATAATAATAAAAAACAATTTAATCAATTTTGAGCCTTTTTTAAAAAAATTTAAATGTCCTTTCTATGGAAGTTTGCCTACACTAAACGTACTTATGTAGTTTCTGAAAACTCAACTAGAACAAGGTAGAGAGCATGGATTATAATTGAATAAACCAGCACTTACCTGAAGGGAGAATTAGTAACCGTACTGTCAACAAAACCCCTCCCAAAGCAGCCTGTCAGAATCGTTTGCCAGCCTCTCCCGTCGAAGATCAGCTCACTATCCGTCCAGTCGACCCTAGCGAGTCCCAGCGGTTGAAACGCCATGGGAGTCATCAAATAAAAGAGCCTAGCTAGGGAAAAATATCAATCCATGGCTGAACGCAGTAAACATGATATTATTTTTTAACATCAACAAAATGAATACTTTGACTTCACTTTAATCCTCACTGCGATTGCGTGGTTGAACTTTAGTCAGGGAGACCCAGCTTCGAATGCCGGCTGGGTTTTAAATCAAAACTTTGTTTTCCTATACGTTAAATTTACAGTCCAATTTTTTTTTTACATTTTTTTGGTGACCAAAGTTGGCCAACATTTTAATAGTGGTTTCCATATGTATTAATAATATCTATCAAAAGTTACAACTGCTAATCACATTACTTGAAGAATGATTAAGTAAAAGTAGATCCAGTAACTTACATGGCTGTCAGATAAAGCTGTTCCTGTAAAAATTTAACCATAATTAGCCTTTATCTTTCTAGTATCAATATCCTAAACTTGATTTTTAATTAGTATATTATATCACAAGGGTCATTTAACGTAATTATTTAAGGAGTAGGATGAAAAATGTTACTAGTAAGTTAATTATTCTAATTAGTCTGAAGAGACGGTGGGAAAATCACTGTTATAGATCACATTTATAGAAACCTACACCATGTGGACCCAGACGAGATTATATCTTCTACCCTTCTATCAACAGCAACCAAGTAAATGTGAATCATGAATTGCATGGACAAAGGTTCAAATCCCAATGTCCTAGAATAAAAATAGGATGAGAATAACATGAATAGAATCCAAAATATGATTAAGGTGATAAAAATTGTGTTAAATAAAGTTTTTATTTTAGCACCGCGTCTTACGTCCCGTTCAGGTTCTACGCTTGAGAAATAATTACGCTAATGATTATAGGAATTATTAAGGTTATATTTAGAGTAAATGCACCAGCATTTGCGTTAAGGGAGAATGAGAAACAATTTTGGAAAAACCACCCTCAGTACAGCTGACTGAGATTTGATCTTCGATCTCCCTATCATCGGCAGTCTAATCCAACACGAGAGAAGCGCGTCAAACCATGCTGCCACCGAAGTGGGTAGTACAGTTGAATTCTGATTTTAAAAACCTTTTTACAAAATAAAAATGTATTTGGTCTAGTGTCAACAATGATAATATCTTAATTCCATGAGACGCATTCTCACTATGTCAAATTTAATTATTGTGTTCATTTTAATAGTAGTAAAATAGATAGTGAGTAATCTTTTTAATATATATCTGAAACACTATATTTAGTTATTTATAAATAACCGCTTCGATTGCTGCATGGTCTAGCGCTAGTCTCGCAGTAGGCTAGATTTACGATGACGGAGAGATTGAGTTTCGAATATAGGTCGGGTGTATTGAGAGTGGCTTTTCCAAAATGGTTTCCCATTCTCTCTCTAGGCAAAGGCAGGTACACTTGTTCTAAATATAAACTTCCTAATCCCTAAAACCATTAGCTTAGTTAGTACATAAGTGTATAGCCCGAATAGATGATAGCATGACATGCTAAATATTTATATATATATATAGTTTAACTATATATATATAGTTATACAAAAGCTACATTTGAAATTAAAATGTCTTATGGCACTTTGACTAAAATTCGTAAGTTGAATATTCATTTATTTCTAATCCTATAATCAATGTTTTATTAGATGATGATTCTAGGATGTATAACTTTACAGATCTGTTGTTATTCCTCTAAAGGTCACCTCCCATGTCTTAGATAGTACTAAGCATTTATCTATAGGAAACTCTCAAATGAGTTGAGGTAGAGGATATTGATTGTTAATCTACAAGTTTTCACCAGCAATTTCTTTAAGGATATTTACCGTTCAATTTATAAACACGGGGTTTAATCAGTAAATCACTTAAAAACTAACTCCAATTAGAGCACACTGCTAAAGGATCCACTTACTAAAAACTATTGTTAAATTAAATTTTAAGGGATTAAGCAGTAATAAAAATTAAAAATCTCAAAGTTTTTTTTAACAATACTAACTTCTGTTGAGAAAAAAAACTCATCAGATGACCAGTTAGTAATAAGGATGATATGTAAAATTCTTCCCATATTTTTTAATGAGAAAACTTTTTTTTAGTACTGTTGATATTTTCTTAAATCAACTATTCTTAATAGCTAGCAAATACTATTTTAAAGAGAGCTAATATTTAAATTAGTAGCATCTCATAATTGTTAAAATACTATGGCATTTAAGAAAATTGTAAAATTAACATAATTATGATTATGTTTTCTTAAGCGTATATTAAGGAACAATAATAGCTTGGCAATTGAAAGAGCTAAAAAAAAACAACACTATACATAATTTCTAGGCTCATTGTGTGTTATGGATTCTAAATGACAAAACGAGTGTTGAAGGTTGTTGTGACTAGCCTGTAAACAAAAAGAATAGAGGAGCTGACCACATAATAATTATTGTCAGTATTCCTCGTTCAGAAACCAAGCCAGGGGCAGGTTAAAATATAGGGGATCCAGCCAACGTGGCTGACCAAACAACATCGCAGTCTAGGGGTCACTCTGCCCGATTCGGGATTACACGGGCTAGGACGCCACTTCATCAGTATTTGTGAAAGAGGGCTACCGCTTGAGCCCAGGATACCGGGGTTCCGAAACCGTGTAGGGACCACCTAGGAGTTAGACAGGCCATTGGTTATTCCTAGCAACACCTCGTTTTGTCACAAGCTTCCGAATATTCTTTAGATTCTTTTGTCCTTATGTCATTATCAACATCACATTTGTAATAGACATCGTAGTACTAATAAATAACTTAAAAATCCAAGTTGAACGTCAATCACGAACCCACACAGGTATACACAATCACCTCCCCCTATCCTCAGCCATAGAATATCCTGACAGATATATAATATTATATATAAATAATTATTAAATACAAATAGATATTAATTAATAGTCCTATATAAAACCTCTAAGCTTTCCTTTATCTGGTATCGTGGGGTATATTTCATTATAATTAATATTATTAGGTTTTATGTCTTACGGTAGGTATATTCCTCATCCCTTTTGTCAGTGAACTTAGATCGCCAATGCACCCTGTCCTTTGCCTCCTCCTTCAGCCCTCAGAAACTTATTCATTCCATCAAGTTATCCAATATTTGAATAATCCTTATTCCCAAGCTCCTATTTCCCTCAACCTTTCCTTCTATGACATCGTGAAGTAGACAGTTCCTCCTAAGGATGTGTCGGATGCAGTTTGCTTTGCACTGAAGAATCAAATCCAAAATAGTTCTCTTCTCACCCACTATACTTAGGACTTCTTCATTTGTAACCCTGTCTTCGCACCTGATTTTCTCAAGTCTTCTCCAGCACCACATTTCAAAGCTCTCCAAATACTTATTTTCCATCCTCCTAAGAGTCCAAGTTTTTGCTACATACAGTGCGATGCTCTAAATAAAGCATTTCATCAGTTTATTCCTCAGTTCCAAGCTCAACTTGCTAGTCAACAGTAGCCTCTTCTTGTTGAAAGCTTCCTTGTCCATGGCAATCTTCTACTTAATGTCCTTGATGCAGTATCCTTTGTAAGCATACTTCCCAGGTACTTGAAATTATCTGTATTTTCCAACTCCTGGTTTCCAATTTTTGATTTTCAGCTGCTATTTATTTTTTAAAATCACCAACACTTTTGACTTCTGAATTTTGATCTCCCAGACTCCACCAGCCGGTCTATAATTTCCTGCAACTTATCTTTATTTTGTCCAGCAGTGATATATAATCTGCGTATTTTATTGTATTTATGACGCATCCTCCTATCCTGAAATTGCCACGTCCCTTTAGGGTTTCCCTGACCATCCACTCTCCATACAAGTTGCACAAACTGGGTGACAAACAGCATCCTTGTCTCACTCCTCCTACTAAATCCACGCCGTTGGTCTCTACATCGCACATTCTCACCTTCGTTAATAATATACTCAAACTATAATAAATGTAATAATAATTGTGTAAATTGTGATCACGCAAGCAATATCGTCAATTTCATATTTATTTGTTATGCATCTTGTCTAACTACGTGCTTGGACTATCCACATACTTACACTAATGTGCTATGAGTGAGGAAATTAGGATTTGGATTAAATAGACTTGCATTTGTGTAGAGGTAAAGTGGAAAACTATTTGAGGAAAACCATCCTCAACACACCCAACCCAGATCTGAACACCGATCTCCCCATCACTGGCAGGCCAGTTTATTGCAAGAGTGACATCACCACATGACCATATATTCACGTGTACCATCAACCACTTTTATAATTTAGTTTATTTGGGACAAGGAGATCGGGGCTCAAATACTGGCCAGATGCTCTGAAGTAATTTTTCCAATCCAGTTTTCCATTCTCCCTCCACACAAATGTGAGTAAGATTATCTAAATTCTAATCTACTCCTCCCTACACCACTAGTGTAAATATGTGGATAGCCCGAATGGGTAGTAAGTTCCAAAATAAAAAATAAAAGATAAAAAATAAAGTTAAATTTGTTTAGATATAGCTAAAACACACTTTAAATTTAATATAGTCAATATTGACTGGTGCCAAGGGATGATAACCTTTATCCTATGCTCAGTACTTGTAACACAATACTTAAAGTGTGTGTGTGTGTGTGTGTGTGTATAAAGGGGGAGGGAGGAGTAGGGGTGGTAAATAATCGTTAACTAAGGTCAATATTTTTTCAGTTTCTTTGACAAAAAGGTTTACTGTCGAATTAAATCAAATATTGCTTCAGTATATAAGTTTAGATTTATTGTATGTATCACACTACAATAGGGAAACTCCCTGGTTCATTAATCGGGCAAATTTCTTCCTAACACACGAACTGGCCCCTCCACTTTACTATTTCACGATCTGGGCAAAGAATAGTTCAGTTCATTAATTGCGCAGCGCTTGAGTTATCCAGTCCATGAACAGGATATTTGACAAAATAGGCAGCTCCAATGTTTAGCCAATTCATTAACTGGACGAGTTTTTTTTACCGACCCTTGAAATTTACAAATAAAGAGCCATTTTGGTCTTTAAATTAATTTAGATTTTAATCTTTTTAGAATGGAAGGCTAGGCTAATTTAAGTTGGGTTAGTTTAATGAAACATCTTAAAACAAATTTCAGTTAAGCTTGATGTAGATGGTATAGTAAGATCTAGTTCCTGAAATAGGCAAGAGTTAATCCAATTTTTGCCCAGTTAGTGAAATGGCCAGTTCATAGAATGGGCAGAAATGAGCCCAATTCATGAAGTGGGCAGTTTCACTATGGGGTTGTAAAATATTCACATAGTATTCTCAACAGTTCTAAAATATTTTTCATGAGTAGGATTTGGGCAGGGCTTTTCTCTACATTTAAAAATAATTTTTTTTCAAAGCCTACTATGCTCACTATATAAAACAAGCGACTTAACTGGATGGTTTATGCTACCCGATGATTAATGCCATAAGCTAAAAAGAAAAAAAAATCCATAGTATTTCAAAACTACACATTCAATTTGAATTCCTAACATTTCAAAAATGTCTAAGATTGCTTCAAAAATTTATTAAAATGAAACAAAGAGGGCAGAAACTTAAAAATAAAAAATTAAAAAAATGCCACAACTAGGGAACAGAACAAAATTTATGAACAGAACATAGGCATATTTTCTAGCAAAGGTAAAAAGGGAAGGGGGAGGGCTGAGTCTTTGTACCTATTCGGACTCAACTCATACATTGATTTCGCTAGTGAAATAGTTACGAATAATGTAACATTTTTGAAAATATAAACCCGCATTTGCATGGAGGAATAGTGGGAAATCGTTTAGGAAAAAGGCACCGGTCAACGATGTCGATTTTTGGACTGTTTTTAAAATAGTTAATATTTAACATGTATAAATGAAATAACTAGGAACTAATTATATATTAATAATTAGATCCATAAACATACATGTACCATTGTACCCATTTAAAAAAACTAAAAACTCACTACACATCGACTGAAAATAATTATGTACGTGATGCATTGTCTAGAAATTCAGTGGACACGAGGATTAAACATCAATCTAATCTCTTTTGGATTAGCTGTGATGGGGTGGTTTGGGTGTGAATCCTGGATGTGTTCGACTGTTTTAATTACTTTTTTTTCACTCTAACTTCACACCAATTTGGATATATTCCCTTTAAATGCCTCTTCCTACATGTTGTTGGAATTAATTAAATACATAATAATATAAAGATAGCCTATAAACAGCTGATAACTGTTTAGTCTCAACCAGCGTACAATAAAAATTTCCCTAACTTAGATACGTACAGTAAAGACTTTAAGCAAGATACAAATTAAATTAGAGGAGTTATATTCTAATTTGCGCAAATGTGGATACACTTCCTCCATATTATTCTTTCCTAATACTTTTATCATTTGTGTCAATATGCAAATAACCCGGACGGATATTAGAAGTCAAAACACGTAATTATTTTAAATATATATTATCTTTTTCATCAAGTCAAGCAACCCGGCAGGTATTTTCGCACTTTAAATGTGTGGTAGGAGAATTTTGAAGGAATTGTACTCTCATTTGCGGGGAGAGAGAGTAAGGAAAATTTAGGAAAAAGAAACTCAGTACTTCTAGCGAGGATTCGAGCACTGACCTCCCCAACGCCAGCAAAGAAAACTAGACGAGAATAAGATCAAATGAGGTGAGCTTCTTTATCTTAATTTGCAAGACATGTGATATTTTTGAAAGGGATACTTTTATTTGGCGGCTGTGCCTTTGCCGACGCAATTTAAACCTCTGAAAGTAAAGACTTATGGAGATGGCGTTGAGGGGTGTTAATTTAGGTTTGAGAACTAGATCAAACGTTAATTGGTTAAAATGACCGCTACGATCGTCCGTGCTGTCATGTCAAATATGATATCCACTAAAAAATGTCCTAAGCAAGGTAATGACTGTAAAAAAAATTGACACAACGAGATGGTGACGAAGCTGTTTATAAAATCCGTCCTTCTAAAGTAAAAAATCAAATATCTAACGGCTCATAACTAATCGACCATAAAATTAAAATAGATTTAAAATCTTGACACAGTAAGATAAAAAGTAGAAAAATGTGTGATTTAGACATTTATTTTTATGTGTAGTACATATAGTATCAAATATTTAATAGTTTATGTAGTATTCAGGTGATCATATTAAAGTATTAAGACGTTTATCTATAGGAAGCTGTTAAGCCAAATATAAGAAATCTAACACTTACAGTAAATAGTTTTGTAAAATCCTATACATCTAATTTCATTAATTAAAACAGATTTCAAAGGAAATTAAAAAAAATAGAAATCAAAACAAAATTAAGAATTAGTTATGTTGAGGAAAATAATTTGTTTCTCCAAAAGGTTCTGAGAAAATATTCTTCATTTAGCTTGCCCTCCACCAATCCCTCTCTTAATCTCCAGAAACGATGAGGTGGTAAACACTTTTCTTGCTAGGTGTACCTAATATTCGAGAAGTTCAGGTGCGATGGCAATTTATCACTGTCTGTACCACGCGTGTCTCATTGGTGAGTGATGGTTTGAGCACGTATTAATTTAGTTCAGTCCTCCACCATACTTTAATTAAATTAATACCTCGGTTTTGTATTCACTATATAGACTTTTGTATTGACTATATAGAGGCCCTAACTTGATTGAAGAATTATTTATAGAGGTAATTATAGATATGAATGAAAAGTAAACTAAGCGAAAGTAAATGTGTACACGACCACAAAATAAAAAAATAAAAAATTCAAAAAGTCCAATCAATCATTAAAAACAACTCATTCTAATGTAAATTTAATTTGATTAATTTTAAAATCATTACGATGCTACCCTTAATAGGATTGATTATAGAGTATCAGTGTTTGGAAAGTTTTTATAATATTAGAATTCATTTCAATGCTAGTTCCATAAATACAAATCAAAATAGCATAACTTTCGTAGGTAAGTTTGGCTAAATATTAAGATTTAAATAAATGTTTCTAAAAATCCCACAGTTAAATAATCACTATAACTCCCACAATCATACTAAGGGGAAACAGTGGTTCCTATCCTACTTGTGTTAAATTTACCACTTTTAAGTATACATTTTTTGAATACTAATAAACCAATTGTGTTGAAATTTACGTTGGGTGTTTTTATAACCATTATATGACCATTTATTTATATGAATCAAAATCTATATTGAAAGATAAATGTTGAGAATATCAGGCTTTGATAGTATTTTATTTTTATAGACTCTATCATTAGTAATGTATATATAATCTTATCCCCCCC
>CABFWB010002062.1:47557-74567 GCA_902151455.1 Timema bartmani | reverse complement strand
AATAATATTTAAACTTGAAAACTAATATTCCTTATTTCTACACCATTCTATTAAATTAAAATTATATGGTCGATTTTATAATTTAAGAAAAAATTTTATTTCGTCACGTCTGTGACAATGAAGTCTTTCAACTACCCTGAAAGGTAGAAAGCTTACCTTACATGTTTCTAATATGATATATCTTGTATGTTAGTCTCATTAACTATTGTAACGGTAAGACTTCTATTCTATTGTGTAAATAATGCATAACCGGCTTCGGTGACCGCAATAGATTATTAAAGATCACAGGGATATCATGGTTCAAATACTGGTCGGTTGTACTGAAGATGGCTTTTACTAAATGGTTTTCCACTTTTCCTCCACACAAAAGTAGTTACACTTCCTCTAAACTTAATCTTCCTTATCCCTAACTCATTAGCGTAATTAGTACATATGCGTATTAACTGAAAGGGTGTTAAGAGGTGGTGCTAGAAAAAATGTAGTGTATACTACTTAAAATGAAACCAATAGCTGACACAAAAAGCATAAAACTTTTTACAAGAAACATTTTAATAAACATTTGCCACAAACACATAATATTAATATATAGGACAACATAAAATCATCGGAATGGAAAAAACCTTGAATACATATTCTTTATTTAATATTATTTCTCAGAAAATTCATAACATTTCATTTACCAACATACTTTAACTTAGGTTGCGGTAAAATGTCCCGAATGTTTTGAGATAATACGTATGTAATAACTTTATATATTATGAATATAATACTTTTTACAATACTACAATTCTCATTTTTAAGACATTATAATTAGTTATATACATGTTCCTCCTTATTAGAATTGGTTAATTCAAATAAAATTTAATTTCCAATCTTAACATTATAGCTAATTAGACCCTACTGTTTAAATGGATTTTTTCTGCAGTTGCTAATGTATTTTTTTAAATAAGTTAATATTAATCAAATTTAGATTAATGTAATCTCTTTGTGCTTAGAGTTTTCCATGACAAACAATATATCCAGTTGTGAATCTATAATACATTCTTTTACCTCAGTGGTCTATAGGTAAACTCCTCGCCTAAGGATCCGATGATCTTGGGTTCAAACCCAGCTGGAGTTGACAGATATTTATTGAGCTATGAAAACCCGTAGCTCAACTTCCTTTGGAGGGAAAGTAAAGCCATCGGTCTCTTGTTAATTTTGGTATGTAAAATATCTCTGGAAGGTATGTGAAACTCTTTTTCTCAGCGAAATTGGCAGGACCTCTTGATCTCGCATATAGAAATTCCCAAGTGCTGTCGGTTCAGAAAGTTAACATCAAATAGCTCAAATAAATAAGATAAAATAAATGTACATTCAAGAATAAATCTTTATAGAATATTTTGACTACACTTGGATTAGGGTACCCATCAATGTCCAGGTTGTTTAGAAGTCAGCATCGATTCGCTGGCAGATAAAGCCTCGTATATATACTCCTTAACTGTTATGTCCTTATTCCACAGTCCATATAAGATTGACTCTGATTTAGACTTAGTCTATTTTAGTTTTAGTCTAATCATTCCAATAAAAAAATTGATGACAAAATTAGACGTTCATATCAATCTTATCCGAAAGGTATCACATTTTATAGTTTCATTTAAGTTAAATGTAGTGGTAAATTTCAAAATTGTTTCGAATAAAGTTAGAAAAAGGGACCAAAACTTTGATTTGATTGAAGTTATGGATCTGAGTGGTAAATTTAAATTCTGTAATCTTATAAAAAAAAAAAAGAAGTAAAATGATAAAAATATTTACACTTAAGATGTTTATATATATTTTTTTAATTTGTAAGATTTCCAAATAAAAGCAAAATAATATTTTGTCTCACGAGTTTTGAGAATGGTTTTTGAAGTAATTTAAATTCAAAACCCTAGGCCCAATGCAACTATTATAATTGTGTATTTTTATTCATGAATTTTTGTTATGAATATAAATAAATTCTAAAAATAGATTTTAAGATTTTCCAAAAAAGTTATTAAATAAAAAACTCACGGAGTTAATTTTAATAACTACCTACACATTAGGACATAAAGATATTCAAACTAATCTGAATAAACAAAAGTGAACCACAGTCTTGTACTGTACATGATAATAACACAAACATTTCTTCACTGAGCCAGTGTGCCTGGTTACTTTTTGAGTTTTAGTTACTAAAGCGCTCACAAATTTGGACTAAAAAAATATTAGTTTATCCAAATATGATACAAAAGAAAATAAATGTAATTCCAAATAACACATTTTATGTAATGGACGTGTCTTTATACAACTTAGGGAAGGTGTATTTCGTGCATAGTTTGATATTTTAAAAACAATTTTATCATTATTTAGCGCTAAAAATATGCTTGTCTGCCTTGAATGTATTCAGGGATAAATATTTCCCTTAGATAATGTAGTGTGGTTATGTTGTTTAACATCGCTCAATTGCATTTTAAGGTTAAAAGCGACTGAAGTTTTGGGTAACCATCTACATAATGGAAGATAAGGTTAGTTTAAATTTAATAAATTAACAATATTTTTCAATTAAAAATTTAATACAAACGTGGAATTGATCAACAGTTCTTAATTGTAACAGTTTTTTATATTTTATCCCAAAAAATCCAGAAAAATATTTCTTACCATCCGAGTTTAAAGAACAACCAATTTCCCAATTTGTTTCTCGAAATTCGTGATTCCACAAATCCCTAATATATATACATATGTGTGCATCTACATATGTATTATACAGGCGTACCGTAACATGTGGAACCCACATAGATATACATATACAGAATGTTTGGAAGCTCAACGTCTAAACTGCACATATAGTTTGTTTGAACCAAAAGTAATACAAAATCTATATATACTTACATCCGGCAAAATATACTAATGCCATTAAATCGTGTTCAAAGTTTCGGCATACCGCACCTTGAGAGCAAATCTGTGCAAGCATGCGCGTGCAGCAGGTTGAATAAGAGCGCGGAACTGCACACCTCTAAATCTTGGAGCACGACAGCAGAGCATACCACAATAAATAGTAAACAGCACACCAGTATATCTAGAAATGGGAATACGTTCTGAGTGTCAACATGAGCAAATCTACATCAAATAAATTATTTGCCATTATTACAAGTGCACTAACGCACGCCTAGCTCCTATGCAAGCTGTTGTACACGCATGCTTGCACAGATTTGCTCTCCCGGCGCTGTACGCCGAAACTTTTAAAACAATTTAATGTTATTAGCATAGTTTGCGGGATATAAATGTATAGGGTTATTGTATTACTTTTGGTTCAAACAAACTATGTGTGCAGTTTGGACGTTGAGTATCCGAACATCCTGTCTATATGGGTATATATATATATTTACATATATATGTGTATATTAATATATTATGTATATTGTATATACATGGTGTATCGTTAATATGGAACACACTTTGGCGGTGGACAGAAGACACAAAAACAATGAAAAAAGTCAATATAACCAAACACATGTCCCATTTGATCTTGTTTCCTAGTTATAGTCAAGCGTGGAGCTGCTTAACATTATAGGAAGGGCTCAAAATGCCCCCTTTCAGCCCGAATAAAAGCATTGCGATGCGTTATATTTTTGAAATAATGCGGCATTCTATGACACGATGATTTGTAGGCTTGCACTCGGGTTGAAGGTTGCCATTTTGAGCACTTCCTATAAAGTTAAGCAGTTTCACATTACTGGAGTACAAACATGACTATAACTAGGACACAAGGTCAAATGAGACATATGTTTATATGCACTTTAATGGATTTGTGTCTCCTGTCTGCCACTGAAGTGGGTCTCACATGTTAAGTGCATGAAATCTTTCATTTATTTAAATTGTGGTAATATTCTATGCATATTTCAAGATGCTCGGCTGAAATAAAACGTAAGTTTTCTTCAATTATAATAATTGTCATATGGTATATTTTGAAAAGACTGGCATATCGTAGTATTTAAATAGAATAAAATGTTTACATCTTTTTGGACGGTGAGCGCATTGGCTATGGCTACCGTGCTTCGATAAAGATTAACTTTGATGTTTGATTCTTCATCAAGAATATTTAAGTATTTTATGCGTTTTATCAAAAAGAAATATTTTATAACCAAGCGAGAGTCTACTAGCATCTTTCTCACAGCTGATATTTTTCCCAGGGCAGTGACGAATAAACTTCCACTTGGCTACTAAGAGACTGGATATTTGTATGGATTTAACTTGGAAGGAGTTGAATTAAATACCCTCCCCCCCCCTCCAATTTCGCTTTCTTTTTCTGACTGCATTTATTTTGTCTCTAGGAAGTCTAAGTCGTTTTAACTTCAGGACTGCCATTCTTACCAAAACACTTTCTTTTCAATTTATAAAATTTTACCATCGCTTTTGCATTTATTAAAAAAATCTATTTCATGTTTTCGGTTTCTTCCACGCTGTTACGAAGTTTCCTCAATCCCATGATCAAACTCATTTATTTACCGTGTTAACTAAATATTGTAAGCAACATTTGGAACTAATTGAGCAAAAAAGCAAAATAAGATCTACCTAGTATCAAAACAACATTTCTGGATATGTTATTCACACTATGTTTACATATCAATATTACCTTGAACAAATATACTATGACCCTATATTATAATCAACACCATAGTGTAACCATGCAAGGTAAGCTTGCTATTTTTCAGGATGAACAGAATGTGCATCATTAGCTATTTTAAAATAATGTTAATTTCAATGTCATTATATTAGGCGTACAACCCGAACGGGTAATGAGACTAGGTGCTAAATAAATGTAATTATATTAAGTTAAACGCTACTACGATCTTCCACCAAGAATACTTCCAATTTTTACTTTCAGTTATGACGATACCATTTATGCAAGTATTTTGTTATTTTTTCACATTGCAATTTATTTGTGATGATTTGTTATTGCTTCTCTTCCTCACAAAATATTGTCTTTGCCTTATCATCTGTGAAAACACTTTCCTTAAAGGTTTTTGTTCCTTGGGGGAAAAAAATTCAAATTTATTGCGACAAATAAAACACTTTTTTTTTAAATACTTTCTGTACCTACTAACTTCTGCTGTTAAATAACATGTCACACCTTCATCCTCTCTCTACACACCCATCCTCCCTTCCTTGTCACCCCCTTCAATTCCCCCTCCCCCCTTTCCGGTACATTTTCACAGCTCATAGAATAATCCTCCTCACTCCACTTCCAACCCAACAGTCACTCGATCCTGTTGCAGTGACAAATGTTAAAGGCTTTTGCTATCATTTATTTTCTCTCACCTTGGTACATTTTCTTTCTACTGCAGCAAGAATATATTTTAGGTGTGTTTTTCAAAATCAAAACAATTTTTAAATCTAGATAAAATATTATTTGCATAAAATACTAAATAAATACTTTAAAAAAGTGTCATAAAAACTCATAATTTAATAAAAGTAGCCTTTCTGTGAGAATTTATTCTAATGCCCACATATCCGTATGGAAAAAATATTCTATCAAGTTTTACTAACTATTAATTCCTTATAAATTTTAACTCCACTAGTCGGGTAGGGGTGAGGTATAAATTTAGAGGAAATGTACCTATATCTACGTGGAGAGAGAGAGATAGAGAGTGAATATACATTTAAGAAAATCCACCCACAATTCAGTAAGCCTAGAATTGAATCTCAACCTCCCCATCACTGGAAAACCATACTACATTTGGATCACGTACAGTTGAAAATTTAAGTTTAAGTATTTATACTTGACGAGATAGTTTTAAAATCCCTGAGTTTCAAATGAATATTTTGGAGGAAATTTTACTTATAAATATTATTTTTACTATCATACCCTGACTGTATATATTTATATAAATGTATGTGTACCAGTAAATATATCCTAGTTCAAGTGACCAATTAAGCATACATATATTAAATACATAATATAAGGGAAGAAAGGTTGAAGAGATCACCTCAAAGAATTGGCAGTAAAATTTTCATTCCAGGAGGATGGGTAGCAAATAAGAAAACCAAACTGAAGATATTTACCATCAAAGAATTCCATCAACCTGCTTCGGTGGTCGTATGGTCTTAGCCGTTACTCTCGTAATAGACTAGCCTGCCAATGACAGGGGGATCAGTGTTCAAATCCCGCTTTGTTGTACTGAAATAAGTTTTTCCTAAATGTTTTCACATTATCTCTCCATAAAAATTATTGTAACACTTCCTCTATATTCAACCTTCCTCATACCTAACACATTAACGTAATCAATACATATGCGTGAATCCCAAATGATTAGTAAAACACGCTTCTAAAAATATCCTTTTGCAACGAAAACAATATTAAAATAATAATAATTCACGTTTTGAATATTTAAATTTACGCGAGGAATATAATTTACTCCCAAGATAACACCATATATACCATGCAGGTCTAGGGAATAATATAGTTTCAAAGTTAGCAAAGGTTCTCTCAGACTCCAACCTCAACTTTTATTTTCTTAAGGGGGAGAGAACAACGCGTGTGTTGGCTCAAATCATTGAAACCGCTCCACATCCTTCTGTGTACGTCTGTTGAAGATTACAAGGAAAGGTCTTCCCATCCTGTTCTCATTTAAGAGGACTAATGAATGTATGGCGATGTCTTGGGAGTAGAGAGGAAGAAAGTTTACATTCTTACTAATGAGTTGTAATTTTATGTTAACTTATACTGTTAATGAAGTAGCTTTTTTCTTTCTTTTTACCGACATAACTCTAGACTAACTATTCTTAATAAAAACAAAGATTTTCTCAGATTTCTTTTTCGGTTGGTAAAACAGAATATTTAGTTATAATTTTAACTCATTAATGACCTCTACGTGAATTTATAAAATGAACATCTCCAATAATGTGTTAATTTATTTCATTTTAAATAATTTAACGAAAAACCTAGGCCACATACCAGGTGTTTCCTTATCTGTGCCATAAGCATACCACATATCCTATTACATATGAATTTTTCTAGTTGTTGAACAAAATATTTTACTAAACCTTTTAGTTTTGTCCATAGTATATTTATGTATATTGTTATGTTTTAGCCTCAATGATTACAATTGTATAATATTGTTTGAAATAAATGGGACATTTTATATTTTTCTTATCCTGTTATTGAGAAGTGGGTCTACAATTATATTCATGACACTAATAAAATCGGAACTAAATAAAAATCAAACTTGATATAATCGTACAGACAAAACTTTGGTTAATTTGAAGTTTCAAAAGATATGGTTTAATAAACTTTATTTTTCGAGGGAAGCCTCAATTAAAGTATTTTTAAAGTCATTATCTAGTAGTGCAAAGAGGTTAAACCAATTTATGTTAATACAATACAATCGATCTAAATAGGACAGCTGTTTAAACACTAAGTTTAATTATAAACCATTGTATTTATCTTATGAATTGTGCACTGTACGCTATGTACTATTTACTATTAATCATGGGTTATGCATTAATATAAACCCAACATTACAAATACATTTGATGGTGGCTTTATATAAGTGAGTTCATAAGAAAAAGATGTTTTATTTTAGACTCTGTTGTTTTATTAAAAAATAATCAAAAATATATAACAAACAAATAAAGAAAATTATTTTAAAAGTATTTACAATACCGACTACAGTATTAAAATAGAACCGCTCAGAGCTTACGTCTCGTACAAGCGCACAACTTATACCATGAATTTAGAGTCTGAGAAATTATATCGGAATACATGTAAGTTGGAAAGTTAGCCTGGAGCGAAAAAAAACTATATAGATGCTTTGCCTTAAAATTCATTTTCTTGCTTTGAATATAAAATTCAAATAACACTAAAAAAATACAATTGAAGACGAAGCTTTTGTATGGGCTAATGGAAAATCATATAAATGTTTCGATCAAAAAGAGTTTCGTGACACTAAAACACTGTATATACTCTGAAAAGCTTTCGAAGAATTACGTGGTTTGGAAATGAAAATTGTTTTTTTTACTAGAAAAAGTAACTTAAGTTTTTCGTTTAGCTTTTATAATGATATGTTCATATTTAAAANGAGAGAAAGTAAAAATACAATTTAAGAATATGATGCTTGACACGACTATATCCCTATCCCAACGATATCTTTGATCTAAGTTTCGCTAACTGCTTTTGCTATTAATAAAATTATGCCTGCGTCAACCAAAGAATTTAGAGTTTTTTATGTAACTAGAGACTATTTACATTTGTTTAAATTATATACTGATATATCTTAATACAATTCCTTGACTAAAAGTTTGTATATTTCTCATAACAGGATTAGTGAATGTGTGTACCAGCACAAGAATTCTAAAAAAAATATACAAAGGTATGAGTAGTATATTAATATATTTCATTAAATATGAAATAGTAGGGAAAATTAAATTTTCATATTTCAATCCCCTATTTAATTACTTCTTATAAAAAATGCCTGTGCTATGATAAATAAGAAAGTTAAAGGTCTTATTGAATTAAATTTTCTAAAATCATGTAATTATTTATTTGAGGCATTTAACATGTGCTTTCTTAACTAACTGATAGATAATATCAACGCATGACTTATAAACTGGCTTAACTATAAGACATACATAACACCCTTTCGTACGTCGTTGTGAAAGGAGAAATCCAATCAATATTACCAATGAGAAACTTTTCAGCCATCCTGTGATTAGAACCTGGGATGCCTATATCAGTGGGCAAGAACGCTATAATATGGGCTAAGATACTGGCTTCTGAGATCATGTAGTTGATTTTTTTTAAATCGAACCGTAATTTATGGTAATCCCAAGAAAGTAAAAAACGTTATACAGATATTTAAATAGATAAACGTTGTATTATTGTGTAGGGTTACTAAAAATGGTTTTAGTGAAAAAGGTGAAATATTTAATACATATTATTTTTAAATATTGAAAACCATCTTAACGTTCGAATGGATATAAATACTAATTTATTAAGGTCTAGAAGAATATCCCAGGATCTCAAGTCCTCGGTAAATATTCTGGTATCCATTTGATGTGATTGAGTGGGTTATCATATTCCATGCACTTGAAGAATATATAATTCTATAATAAGTACTGTACATTTATATAGGGAGATAAAGTAAAATTCAGCCGTAGTTGACTTTGTCCAGGTATAACAAAATTTCATAAACTATCATTACTATTAGATTTATGATTTTAACATTAGGGTAAATGAATACTTAAATAATTTAGTAGATGAAACGAAGAACGTAGACTCTAGAAAATGAGGCTACTTTAGCGTGAAGAGAGGATGGGAAAATCCTGTGTGAAAAACCTCTAATCCAAACGAAATGGAGTTTGAAACCTAGCTTTCCGGTCAACGTTGACCAAAGGCAATGTGAGTCTTTTTAAAATGTTCACCATAATTCTCCTGTAGAAAGCAATGTAAACTATATTAAGGGCCAGTTTCTTAGTCAGAACGCTTCTGTGGTGTTATACTAAATACAGGATAAGGCTGAAACAATCTTACAATTAGTAACTTGAAAAGTAAATAATCACTAACTAAATAAAAGCAAATTATATAATATATTTTTTCACTTTTTGAAGATAATGTCACTCAGGTGAGCTTCACCGGACGTCAGACAAACCTCAGCACATTGTCCATCACTTTCCTCAATGTAGTTCATCTAATTGATTCCACCCCATCCTGTATAAGAAAACACCTAACCAGACCAGGATGAAATGGGCCAGTTTCGCATATGAAGCTGGCCCACTTCATTCTGATCGTGTTAGGTGTTGTCTTGTATTTAGCGGAGCACCACACTTGAAGCGTACTAAGTCTGACTAAGAAACTGACCATAAGAATTTCTTTTGAACTAGTGCATTCAATCAATGACATAACCTGGTATCTTTACAGGTGCTTTTCCACCACTTATGGTTCAGGGTTTGATATATATTACTTGCATTTTTTATTCAGAACAACAAGATAGATAAATTCGATTTTAAATCATAACGTCTGTGGATCTTTTTTTCCTTCAGCCTAGCTTTCCAACTATACATGTATTCCGATATATTTTATCAGACTATAAAGTAGTGATAAGAATTTTGCGATTGTACAAGAAGTGATTTCTAATCCATAATAATTTAAAGTTGTAGCCTGTATTATACATAATTTTGGAAGTAGTTTCCTTTATTTGTTTGTTATAGCGTTATGACTATTTATGAATGGTTTTATACCTGCTACTTTTGCATTAAAATAATAGACTAGATCTACTCATCTATTTGCTTAGGCCTAAAAAAGTTCTTATTTAAATTCGCCATACAGTTTATTTTAAAGTTTTGGATTTATATTCATGGCTAACGCATAGCTAATTGCAAATAGTACATAACGTACAGTGTACAATTCATAAGTAAAAAAAAACAGTAAATAATGAAACTTAGTGTTTAAAGTGTTATTGAAATCGATTGTATTTTATTCATAGAAAATGATCTTACCTCTTTGAACTATTAGATAATGACTTTAAAAATAAATCAATTAAGGGCTCACTCTAAAAGCAACGTTATTAAATCGTGTCTTTTGAAACTCAAAATTAACCTAATTTATATTTAGTGTGTACTATTAAATTAGATTTTAATTTGCTTATGATTTTATAATTGTGATGAATATTATGGTGAGGTAATAAAATTCAAGGATTTGCAGGAACTGTTTGGACATGTTTTTAGAGTACCTTAATGCTAGTATGCTGAGTATAAGCGACTTTGAATCAGCGGGATACATATTAAAGATGCTCGCCTCTACAGAAGATATGAAACTACACTATACGAATATTTATATGGAACTACTGTTTATATAATATTAAACTACATTTTATAGATGTATATAAAACTAAATTATATATATAGAAACTATATTTGTACATAAATGTTTATATATATTTATTTAGTTATTCATATAATTATATATTTATTTGTATATATTTAAATATATACATATACATATATATCTATATATATTTATGTATATATTTAGATATATACATATATATATATATTTATATATATTTATTTATATTTAGATGTATAAACAAATTATATATTTATTTATATTTAGATATATATACAAATTATATATATATTTAAATAAATACATTAATATTTATAAATATGAAACTACATTATTTTTATATACATTATATATATGCCTAAATAAAACTACATTATATATAGGCCTACATGAGACTACAATACATATATATATATATATATAGACCAATATGAAACTACATTATACATAGGCCAATATGAAACTACATTATATATATATATACCTTTTTGAAACTCTATTATATATACACCTACATGAATATATATATTATATATATATATATATATTTGAAACAACGTTATATTTTATCTATATAAAACTACATTATGTATATATGATGTAGTTTCCTACCCTCTGTACAGGTGAATTTAATGTATACCGCTCATTTAAAGTCACCAATACTCAAAACACTAGTACTAAGTTACTCCAAAAAACATGTCCAAGCAATTTTTACAAATCCTCTACTCTTATTACCTCACTCCCTTAACCCCATCATTAAAAAGATTATTCTGACATGTCAACCAAGATTATTTCTCAAACATTATTAAATGTAGAAACTACGCATCTAAATCATAGGGTAAAGAAATAGCTACAACAAAATACCCTTGGTACGGCTAGATGATAAATATAGCAATTTAGAAGAGAGGAAACTGCAAACATCACATATTTTGCCGTTCAATCTGAATCTTTCCTACTCGTGAATGAGACTGGCATTACGCCTGCAATGAAGCTTAACTTGGTTCCTCCTTTGGCGGTCTTCTCTCACGCAAGCAGAAGAGTACAGCGTATAGCTTTGTAAGGAGTTTAGGATGAAAAATAATAAAGAGAGATAGAGAGGAAGTAAATGTAATCTCGAGGGCAAATCCTGCTGAATGGTAGGAAGACTACAGGAAGCGCGAAAGGTGGGAGAGGGAACGGGTGTCATGAGAGAGAGAGAGAGAGAGAGAGGAAGGGGAGGTTGCAGAAAAAAAACAGTTCCGTAGTGAGTCCCAGGGAAATAGTTCGGAAGATGACAGAGGAAATTGAATTTTAAATATTGCCCCTGGCAACGACAACTTTGGCATTTCCAACCCACCCACCCCCAAAAATGTAAGACAAGTTCAGTTCAGAGGATTAGATGACTTCTCCATTCCTTGTCCTTAGGTTTATTAAAATTAATTTTGGCCCTACATTCGTGTAACATTTCGTTGGCATTTACATGTGTTCTAAATTTTTTTTTTCACCGCATCTTGAATTATTTTGACCTTTGGTAACAAGCCGTAATACTGTAAAGTACTGTAAACATCGCATTCGGGTTTTGTTCGACCATACAGCCACGCGCTTGATTATTCTTTATTAGTTAAATTAATTTTGCTGTGCAACACTTTTATTTCTTATGTGATTTATGGGCTTGATTTGATATGTTTGTGTGTAGGCTAGTATTCATGTATTATAATGATGAACTATTATTTAGACAAATGATTTTCCATAGATATGGTAAAAACAATAATGATGAATTAGATGGATAAGCTATTATATTTGTTTATTACGTTTATAGCCACATATAAATATCATGTTCTTCAAATTGAAAAGTGACACCTGGACATGTGAATCAGTGTTATTCAGTTTCCGCTCATATTTTAAGGCAGGGTCTGTGATGGACGTGTGAAAATCGTTGGCTACAAATGTATGATCAATTAAGATCACAAGCTATCAGATAACACAGCCACCATCGACTGGGTAGTTGGCTTTTTTCTGCCAGCAGTATGATTAAAACTGTACGAATGTGCAAATCGGGATGGATCGAATATCTAAATTCTTATATTTGTTAATTACCGTTATAGCGAGGTTTAATTTTTTCAATTTAAAGAATAGTGATAATGTTACTACCGATAAACCAAATTATAATACAATGTCGTGTTCCAAGCTCTAATATCATTTAGGTTACAATAAATCTTCATGACGTGTAAATGTTTTTAATTTTCCAATTGGTTAATATTCAAACAATTAATAAATATAACGGAGTAAAATTGTTTTATTTCTTTGAATACAGTATTATTTTGTGTTCATCATTTTTTTTAAATTTCATGCTTCATAATTTTAACGCAAAGCTAGCCCAAACATTTACACAGTTAATAAGTTATAAATAAAAAATAAATAGGCCTAATTGATTTTATTGCCGTTTATAAATTGCAAGATATAATTTTGTAACATAATTTTCTTGGAATGGTAATTTCATCTTATTTTCTGAGAAATAGTTTTTCGCTAAAAGCTATAATGTTCATATAGGCTATTTATAATTATTTGTAAGTACATTTTCAAGCGTTGACAGCATCAAACCAAATAACGAATTTCGAGTTATTTGAGAAAATATTTGGTTTCAGTATTATTTCCCTATTTTAAACCTTTTTACCTATTTGAAATATAGGAAGTATGAATTAATTCAATGATATGTTTCAACGGGATGTATTAGGATATGTTTTTAAGCATAATTTGTTTATGGTGTTCAAGTTAATTTTGAATTATTTTTAACAAGCTAATTTTTATTTATTTATTGCTGAAAATCTGTTTGCACTTTGTTGATTATCAAATATTTTTTATAATTTTTTTGGGGGGGAGTATCTTAAAATGGTGTTATTGCTACCAAAATGTACTGAAGCTCTAATTATTTATTGGAATATCCTAAATACAATATATTAATTTTTTTTAAATTTGGAATATTTCCGAAAATGCTTATTTTAGCGAGTACCAATCGTTTCCAAACAAAAATCATCAAAACATTTTAAAAATAATTTGAACACTCTTAACAAAAGTATAGGCATAACCAATACACTTTTTTTTTTCCAAACGGAACACATTTCACTACAAAACAAAGCAACACACATTAACATGTTGCTTTTGATGCGAGATAAAATAAAATGATTACCTACTGTAAAAGCGTAGAGAATGTATTTATTCTAAATTTTCACAAAAATAAACTTCAATAAAATAATTCCAACAGTAGTGTAGAGCTTGGGCGTGAAATTCACGACTGTATTGACATTTAGTTCACGATAAGTACCAACAGCCTAGTTGAAATGATCTACCCATTTCATTGCATTCATCAACAGGACACGTTGAGCATTCAGTACATAGATCCCTCAAAGGGCTTAAGGGTCTAGAAGCTTAAATACCGGTTTGTCATAATAAACACAAACACAAATTAATATGACCATCGGGCAGCTCATTTACATGGGTGGAGGTCAGTAAACATCGTTGAAGTAGGGTCATACGATACATTATTAATGTCATCCGTGTCTGGAAGCCCTTATCTACAATACAAGTAACATATACAATTGCACATTACATGACCTATGAAAAAAGAATATAGCATTTACCCACGTCAGTGGCCGCATGGTCTAAGGCAATAGTCTCGCAGTATATTAGGCTGCTGCTGACGGGGAGATTGAGGTTATAATCTTGGTTGGGTGTATTGAGGTTTAAAAAAAAGTTTTTACACTTTACTTCCATGCAAATATGGGTACACTTTTTCTAAATATAACCATCCTAATCCCTAATACCATTAGTGTAATTAGTACATAATCGTATAACCGAACAGTTTATAAGACGCAGTGATAAAAAAATAAAATAGCAGAAATAAGTGGTAGAAAAAACTCTAAAATAAGGGATGTTTGGTATATCTATTAAATTCGTTTGGTATAAAGTAATATGATTTTTACTTTTTTTCAACCCCCCCAAGGAGAGTACTTATCGTGATAATCAAAATAATGAGCTCAAGATTTTGATGGACATCGATGTTTCATGACCCCCGACCACGAAACAGTGGATTTCACGATGCTATCTGTCAATATGTCTTTACCATGACCTAGAATAGAAAACATTTTAATGATCGTGCTAAGACTTAGTAGATAGGATTTTCATAAGGTTCCCTAGAATGGATTTTGAAATGAGCTGTCCAACCCTAAAATTAAGGATAATTTACTTGAGTTCAAAAACACAAAAAATGTGAGTTTCTTGAAACATACTAAAACTATTTTAGTTTAAATTTGTATCCAGGCATGGTTTTACATTATAAACAAAACTGCATATTTAATTTTCCAGGGAAATGACCTATAGAGTACTTTACATTAAAGGATATCTCCAATGTTGATAATATCTCCAAAACTATTATAGGAGATACAACCTAACATTATTACAAAGTTGAAGGACTCTTTAAAATAAATACCTCGTATTTAAAGAATATTTTATAAAGTAAATATTTTCCTCGTTAACAGCAAATATATATTTTTGGATAGATTTGGGAAGTGGTAAGTTGAGAATTTACAAAATAAACAATGTATTTCTATAATAGTGTCTATAAAATGTGATGATATTTTGTTCCCATAGCGTTTCTATAACAATTTATATTATTTAGTTTCACCTATTGTATGATCTATCGTTTGCAGAAATTGAATTTTAAATGGATTCCATCTGTTTGTGCACTCTGTTGTAATATACAAATCTATATGTTTTTAGAAATTTACTAACCTCCACAATTTGTTAACGATTCTGTTTTCTTTAATATTTTTGCATTTTTAAAAAAAATAGTCTTGTCCTAAATGGGGACATGGAATGTACTACATTCACACGGAAATGTTGCAAGCAGTCTTACATCCACCGATCACACTATGACTCTTCTAAGCTATACCATTAGGTAAACCATGCAAGGTAAGCTTGATACTTCACAGAATAAACAAAGAGTACCTCACAGTTCCCGGGTTATAAACCAATTGCTAAATTTCTGACTGAAGTAGCGAGAAAGTATGCGAGGTGCGCCATAACAGTCAATTCGAAAATTAACTCGAAATTACGAAATAGTTAGCCTACTGGTTTAAGTCTTGTACTTCACTTAGTTGCTGTTAATTTGAGGTCGAGTTTTGAATCCTTGACGGGGTTAGTTTACCATTTGATTTTCATTGTGGTTTACCCACTAACTATCCACGCTAAGGCGGGGAAATCTAACCGATGCAATTCTCATCTTCACCATTTAGATTAAATTGTTAATAACCTTTAAATCCACACAGGTGGGTACGTAGACTAAACATAAGGCTCTTCTAGTGTGGTCTGCCAGTGAATGCTTGGTACATTTTCTCTTACTTCACCTTTCACATTCCTACCCTATTAGAGGAATAGACAACAAAATCCTTAACCCACCTCTTTGGCCACGTGGTCTAATGCGCTACTCTCGCAGTATAATAGCCTGCCAATGACGGGGCGATAGAGATTTGAACATCGGTCGCCTGTAGTAATGAGGATGGTTTTTCATAAATTGTTTTTCACTCACCCTCCACGCCAATTTGGGTCCACTGCCATAAATATAACCTATTTTATCCCTAAAACTATTAGCGTAACTAGTACATTAGCGTATAACCCGAGTTTGTAGTAAGACGCGGTGCTAAAATAAACATTTGTTCTGAGTGAACTATTAAAAATATTTAGGTTTGCGTACTACTCTAGGACATAATGATAATGATTATTTGTGTTGTAGATGCACACACAGAAAATTATAATAAGGGTTTTTTAATTGTTTTTTAACCATATTGGTTATTTTAATAACCAATAACTTATCTAAAACAAATACGTTAACAATTCAAACATGCTCTAAAACTTGACTAGACTATAAATAAAGATAATTTCTAAATACAATATTAATAGAGCTAACATTATTAATAAGGTTTTTATTTAGTTAGAAACAAGCCTTTTTGATAGTTATAAAAGTTACTAAAAATATTTTTATATTTTCATACATACAGTCAAGTGATCAGCAGCTGTCTTTTTTAATCGGCAATACCTATGATATAGTACTAATAATAATAAAGTAGAATGTTAAGCATTTTGCCAGATTTTTTCTTTTTAAGGTTTCTTCTTACCAAAAACCTCACAAAGAGTTATTACATTCTATGAACTAAGATTTTTTTTTAGCACCGCGTATTACTACCCGTTTGGATTATACGCCATGTAATAATTACAGTAATATATTAGGGAATAGTAAGGTTTAATTTAGAGGGAGTACACTCGCATTTTCTTGGAGGAAGAGTGGAAAACCATTTATGTAAAAATCCTTTCAGTGCACCTGAACAAGATCGAACCCTGATCTCTCCGTCTTCAGCAATATAGTCTAACACGAGTGTAGCACGTTAGAGCACGTGGCCAGCGAAGTGGGTGATTTAGATAATGATATCATATGTAAACACACTATATATGGTAGTACATTTAACTAGTAATGGTATGGTGTTATATGGTTCAAGAATACATAAGCCGTGTTGGATAAATATTCTATTACAAATATCACAGTGTTCTATTTATAATCGTAGTCTGTATTCATGCCAAAAGTGGTATTTGGTTTTCATTTATCTATCCTACTCTAAACAATCCGGGTGAATTAGATCCATTAAAGTACGTGTGTCCACCACTATTGCAGCCTTAATGGTTTACCAGATAATGAGTGGAGCATGTTGAACAAAGGGTCGTGAGTTTGAACCCTAATTATACCATCTGTTCATCAACCTCGATGTAGGCATATAGCTATTTATTTTAATTAATGATTTTTGAAAAGTAGATATTATTACTTTATCACATATAGAAGGTATTGTGATCATAAAAACCAACTCACACTTTAGATTATAATGGATATTTACGTTTAAAGTGCCCCTAAACCCCCAAATATGAGTTTTATATTACTTAATATTTGTCCCCAATCTTATCTGTATCTGTGACTAAAGACCAAAAGCTTGATGGATTTTGTTCAAAGTGGCTTTATGTTAAATGGTCATACCTCAGGACATTTTAAAATTTTTGTTTTTGCCTCAAATTAAGGGTAATTTACTTTTGACTATTTTTAAAATTTTATTTTTGAAAATACTTTAGCTAATTTGCTAAAATGGTCATCTAGGGAGTGTTTAACATGCAAATAACACTGCATACATTTCTTTTGAGGACAATTAGTTTAAATTTAATTTACAGATTACATTTTTTAATTCAAAATACTATGAAATTTCTTGAACATTTTGTTAAAAAATTATATCTGGAGAGTGTGTTAATAGTTTAGTAAAAATATATTGTAGTTTTTATCTCAAATCAATCATTTGATGTTAGTTTACTGTAGAATGGTTTTGAAAATTTTGTCATAAGCTATAATATATTATATAATAAAGTATGTACGGTTGTGTATGCACATTTATTAAAAATAAATGGTACGGCGCACCGCAGAGACTTTCTCTCTCTTTCTATAAACTCGTAAGATTTCTGAATGGAATAATGTACATTGTATCATCACCACTCCACATAAGAACATGCATAAAATAATATACAATGATATAGGATCAATGAGAAAAGAGGCGCATCTTTGTCCACCTAAGAACATTTCAAACAGTTTAATGTCTTCCACAAGGGACAAAACTTCGTATTAAAATTTCGATTTCTGGTTAAAGTTTTAACATTTTATAAGGTGTTGCAGATCTTCAAGTCATCGCATTGATATTAAATTGTTCATTTATACATTTTGACCAATAAAAAATGTAAATATTGACTATTGAGTCTAAAATGGAGATAGATCATTGCTATGCAAACATTTCTCCTAAGAGCTTTAAGGAAAAATAACATACTTTTTTAGATACTTATATTTAATTACTCTATGGCATTGGAGAATTATTGCGTTAAGACTTAAGTAGTATATGTTTACAACTAAAGCTCACAAAATTGTATTAATATATTTGCAAATATCTCAGAAACTGTTGCTTTTATAAAAATATATGTCAAATAAAAGTTTTTTATTTCTAATAGTCCTACAATTTTGCAATGATAAGTTGTTTAGTTTCTCAAATAGTTGTGGAGATACGGAAATTAACGCTTCTGTAAAGTACCCTAAAAATCATTTTCATAGGAAAATGAAAATAGCCAGTTTATTTATAATCTTAATCAACGCCTAGATACGAATTTTAATCAAAATCGTTTGAGCAGATTTTGAGAAAACCAAATTTTTCTCTTTTCGCCCTTCAGTAAACTACCCTTAATTTTAAGTTTTTATAGACACACAGACAGACGGCATTGCAAAGACTATTTTTTAGGGTTCGGGGGGTCATGAGACGTCGACATCCATCAACATTTCAGGTTAGTTTTTTTTTACGGTCGCAATACTTAAACTTTAATGTCCAAAAAGTTAAAAAAATTCATATAATTGCGTATAGATTGAAAGTTATTGATTTTATAAAAATATGTTTCGGATAAAATATCTGTATTATAAATATATATACATATTTGTAATGCTAAGTAATTTCATATCTCAAATAGTTTCGGAGCTATTATAAAAAATGTTAATTGACGCATCAGACCGGAGCCCTTAAAGCCATTTTGCCGAAATATTGAGGGTAGCCATTTTGTTTGGAATATTTATTAATGTTTATAAATGAAATTTAATCAAAATCGTTAGAGCCGATTTTGAGAAAATCGACTTTTTCTCTTTTTTCCCTTCAGTAAACTACCCTTAATTTTAGGGGTAGATATCCAATTCCAAAAACCCCTCGGGGCAACCCTATGAAAACCCTAGATATCAAGTTTCAGCTCAATCGGTAAAATAGTTTAGGCTCCAGTTGGAGGTACAGACAGACAGACGGAAATTCAAAAACCACTTTTTCGGATTCAGGGAGTCATGAAACGTCAAAATTCATCAAAATCTCGATCTCGATTTTTTTGACGATCACCATACTTTTTCTATCTGTAAGATAGAGAGAAAGTAAAAATGTTAGACATAAAATGCTTAAAAAACTCATATATCTTTTTAATTATAATTAATGATAGTAAGTATCTTAACGTTTTCATTACCTATTCTAAATTAAATCGAAGATATTAATGAAAACTTTTGCCTTCTTAAATATATATTTTATGTGTATATATTTATATATAAATATGTATATATATGTTTTTCTCAAGGAACTCGTATATATATATATAATATATATTATATATGTATCGTATGTCCCTATCATGATTTTAATATATGGAGTTCAGAAGAAGATATTCAATTTGTATGTTAATTTATTATGTATTTTTACTGTCCAGATGGAATAGTCTTAAAAACTAACAAATAAATATTTTAGGCTATACAATAATAAATAGACGTTTTCGAACCATTCGATAAATTACGTTGGACCCCATTAAAAATATAAATTTAAATGAGTCTGAATATTTTTTAGGCATTATGGTCCATCGATTAGGTTTCTATCTTTCTTTCTTTAATGACGTCGTTTACGATCTCCAGAGGAACGTTTTGAACTTTGTGAGTTCCATTAAACTTAGCTGGTTTCTTTTTATAGTTCCGCTGGCACTTTAACTTTCAAATATTTTCTTGTGAGTGTGGCTTTTAGTACTTTTACAAATAGATAATTGACTTAAATCTGCATTTTTTATATTACTTAATATAATTCTTTAAGCTAAGAACATTATTTTTAAGTTAAACATTTACAATTTAAAAAAAATGCAAAACCTCATTAAAAAACCCTCCCAACTACTATACATATTTTTATGACATACTTTGTATTTTTTGTAACATATTTGAACAATATCCTTGCTGGAATAAGTAAGGGGTGGAGAGAGTTGTTCAGAATAAATGTACCAGAAATATCTTGTAAGAGAGGAAAAAGCCTCGATGGTGATACGTACTATCATATACTATGCATGTGTGCTGTAGGCCTATATGTGTGTGTGGTATAAATAATATTATCAAATTATTTGTTATATATATTTACTTGCGAATATACAAGTTGCTGGATAGGAACATATAAAAAGTGTTAAGTAAGTTTGGGATATTTCGATCAAGATATATTGCATTCATATAATTATGTGGTTTTATAGAGGTGGGGGGTGAATAATTTACTGTGTAATAGGAAGGCAAGATGGACAGGATTAAAAGGGTGTGTTTGCTATCGTGTGTTGAGGGGTGGTCGACAGAGGGCTGGCCCTGGACCGTTAGGAATTTGTATGCCAAGCAATTGGATCACTGCCACCGGGAACCGAAGGTAGGACTCGATTGGTTAAAAACCAGCCCTGGCTGGGGAAAAGATCGAGTAGGCACCGGGGCTAGTACACAGCAGACGGGATATGCTGAGTCACTCGTAAAATGGTCGTCAAAACGTCGTGACCTAAACGGTTTACAATAAAGTGAACATCACTTTATAATTTGTAACATAAGGTCATGTGATAATTAAACTTCAGTAAAGAGAAGTTATATCACTTAAAATATTAGGGGATTAATTTTAATATGCATGTTGTTATATTCAAATTACTGGTATCACTTTAACTAGTGACCAAAATTAATCAAAGGGATAGGTGTGTAGTTGAGAATATCAATTAATGTGCGTAACCCAGATTGCTTACGGATTTGAACGTATCAAATTCAGTGGGAAAATATACCACGAGAATTGTTCATTTTCCTAATTATTCTACACTAAAAAGTGATATAAATAATAATATTAAGAAAAACTGTGTAAAAATTTTACATCGAAATTAATATAAATTGGGAATTAATACTCTGTCCAAGCAAACGAATATAAATCATATTAATTTCATTTCCGATTAGAAACTGTTTTCATTTTCAAAACGTGCCATAAATCTCTAGCACAACATACGTTTTTGCACTCGTGTGTGGTCTTGGTAGTGATTAATTTGATATGATTTGTATGATCTTTTTATCGCCTAGAATTTGTATTTCTATATTTTAGGTATGGACCTAGTATGCAAATAATAATTGCCTTCTTATATTTTCATATCGAGAGAAAGTATTTTAATCGTGAAAATAATCGAGTTTGAGATCATGGTGAATCTTTACTTTTTTGTGAACCCTAACAAAAAAATAGTATTTTAATTATTCTGTCTTTCTTCCGGACTTTTATTTAGTTTGACCAAAGCCCTCAAATTAAGGGTAGTTTATCAATGAAAGATATTTTTAGATTCCAAATACAGTAAAACCTTGGATTGCGAGCATAATTCGTTTCGTAAACGTGTTCGTAATACAAAGCACTCTTATATCAAAGCGAATTTCTCCCATAAGAAATAATGGAAACTCAGATGATTCGTTCCACAACCCAAAAATATTTAATCTGAAAATGATTAATACCTTTTTTATTTTCGTTATTTAAATGTAACTGTTCTATAATCAAATTTATTAATTAAATTTAATCGTGACTAGTGTGAGGTAGACGAGAGAGGGGAGAGGAGGAGAAGAGTTATTGTTTAGGACGACTTTCACTGTCACTAACGGAATCACTGCTATATGTTGGCTCATTCAAATATTTTTCTTTTTGTGCGACTTTAACAAATAACCTATCCAATGACACTGCTCGGCAGACAAAGCGTAACTGCAGTAGTACTACTCGTATTGCAAGATATCGCTCGTTTATCAAGTTAAAATTTATTGAAAATTTTCGCTCGTCTTACAAAACACTCGCAGACCAAGTTACTCGCAATCCAAGGTTTTACTGTATTTCAAACGATTTTGTTTAAATTGCATATCTAGGATTTGTTCGACAAGACAAATAGCATTGTATCATTAATTTTAGTTCAAAAGTTCGTTGAAGGTTAATTTTATCTATGATGAGTGATTTTTGAAAATTCGAAGTATTTTGAAAATGGCTTTACGTTGTTGATCAAAATGTATATCTGGAGAGCGTTTGACATAACAACTAAAACTCCATACTAATTGTTTAAAACTTGCTTGGGTAAAATATTTTAGAAACTTTTTTAAAATTTTAAAATTTAAAAAAATAGATTTACCAATTTTTTTATTAATTGATATCTTTTGGTTTTTTATATGATAAATAATTAAATGTATTTATTTTTATAAAAAATTAATTTTATAGTAGACTAGTTTACTGATGACAGACTTTTTTTTTTTAAATTAGCTTTAACGTTTTTGTTAAAAATTGATATAGGAGGAGTATTTTATATGATCAATAATAATGTATCTTGTTTTATCTAAAATTAATTAATTTAAGGGTAGTTTACTAAGACAAATTATAGAAAATTTTGAAAATTTTTGAAAACTGCCTTGAAAAATATATAATTTTAGGAACATTTTACAAATAACTTATTATGAAACATTTTCAATTTTCTAAAAATACTTAAGAAATTTGTTTGAAAATGTATATATAAATAATGTTTATTGTGATTGACAAGCTGATGTGTTTATTTTTATGAGGATAACTTTTTTATTTCTATTTTACTGACAGCTAATTTTTGAAAATATACTTCATTGCTATAACATACAATATTATAACGTTTGTACGATTGTGTCGCACCATTTATTTTACTTTCTAAATGTTTTAACTATGCTCAATGGATATGAAATAATAAAAAAAAATAATGTAAATCCTCATTTTAATTTGTAGTTTATGGACGCTGATAGGATACCCAATATCATAAAAAGTGGCTTAGAGTAGAACAAAATATACAAATAGGCTTAACTGTATTTGCGGTACTCTACAAACCATGTAATTTTTAAAATAAAGAAAGTTGATTTAGTTGATTGTCAACCCGGTACCCCAACTAGTTTCTTTAAATTTAGAATCATGATTTACATTTTAAATAAAAGCTTCTATAAACTTTGAAAGAAACAACTGTAAATTTAGTATATTCTTATCTAGACTTAAAAAAATATAATTTAAAATAATACATTTTATAGACAAAATAACCATACAATTTTAATGATAAACAAATATTAGGTAGATCATTATAGTGAGAGTTGGTCAGATTTTCAATTTTGTCTGCGCAATTACATGCATTAACCTTCTAGAGTTTGGTCTTTCCGAACATGGCAGAAGCTATAAAAGTTTTGGTTTGAGTTTTTGCTTCACGTTTGCCACCCTTACCATTCTCACCACCTCCTTTTTTCACTCGACGCAATATTTTCCAGTAGCACTCTAGGACAGCGTATTCCTACCCCATTAGCAGTGAGTGCAGACGTCATATTTTATGTTAAAGTTTGCCTCGTTACCTGACAGGGTGAAAAGTATTTCGCGTTTTTTGTAGCTTTGAAGTGTTTACATACAACCCTAGAGAGAGAAAAAAAACTACGTGATTGCTCGATAAGTTTAGGAAACAAGTTGTTTTAGCCACCACCTTCATCCCAGGGAAAATAAATTGACAGCTTCTTCAGAAAAAAAAATTATAAAGGAAAGTGCAGACAATTTGATTGTTTTTGAAAAATAAACTGGAAAAAAATTAAAACTTTGTATAAGAAACATTTTAAAAATATACTATAACATCTTAATTGGAAGTTATAGCTCTAAAATAATTTGCGCCACTTTATTTTGTCATGCGCAAATTAAAAAAAGAAAAAAAAAAGAATTCAAACAAAAAGTATCCACGATTGATTAATTAACACCAAAATGTTTGATGTTGTTACTTTATTTTAGACATATTTTCAAATATACAAAAATGCTTATTTTTTATTCCTGGTTTGCTTAAAATATAGATTTCCTTGCAAAATAAATTTTGGAAGCACTTTGTTTGGACTGAATTATTTTGCGTAGTGTGTGGATAAAAATGAATTTAGCTTCAAAAACTTTATAGACTATAAATAAGTCCTATATTTTGATTCCAGCTGTACATTTTAAGGATTTTCTTAGTTTTAGGTCTTTATAATCTAATATACGTGTCCGTTTTCATCTTATCACCAAGTGAGTCATATTTATATTGATAATCGATGGATATTTTTAAGTCAGTGGCTATATTCTAGGTTAAGTTCGTTTGTAATTCATACACCTGTGTTTATAATGTTCACGCTAGACATCTAGATCCAAACACTCACATTTAATAGAAAAATGGTTCATACATAATGTTTATATGTAGCCTTTATGATTATTATAAATATTACGACTATTACATTTCCACTTTTACTAACTCTATACCAGTGAAGTTGGAACGCAATAAGTTTTTTATCCTTAAAACTCTTACTAAATGTTCCCTGATAGACATAAAAAGCCTCATTCTCTCATTTAACACAATACATTAACATGCAAAGCCACGAAACTCGTCAAGAAGCCCAACCCCCTCCCCCTGTCTCATCCCATTTTACCTCTTCCTCTATTTACTAGGTTCGTCTTCATTAGCGCTAACGACTTGCAGGTCGTCGATTCTAGTAAAAGCGTGAAGCTTACATGGACCTTAATAAATATCTTAGCAAGATAGCAGAGAATCCCATAGTTTAGTTAGAACTTTGATATATGACGTTATATGTTGCGATTTCAAACACAAACCGAGTGTAATTCATTCTAATCGCTTGGTCGAATTGAGAGATACAGCTGAAAGATGAAATATGATTAAGATTACTAGGTAGCTTAGTAGACGAACTACTTATCTAGAGGTCCTTGGTTTAATCTTAAACGTTTCCTAACATGTTTAGTATTTGCCAATGCTTTTACCCAGATATAATATTCCTTGTAATGGTGTTGAATGTTTAATTAAAGGTGTTGATTTAAAAGTATAGCTACCCCACTTTATACCCTAGGAATACCATTTTGCAAGGCCTTTAATCTTACCAACATACCACTAAACAGTAGGATTATTCGAAATAAGGTTTTTCTGAACGGGCTTTCTTTAAAAATAAGTGTGTAGTTAAGTTAGGATCTAAGTAGTGTTTTGATATTGGTTCTTTTGTCACAAAGATGTTCTAAATTCTGAAGTGGAGTGTAAAACATTAAAAATACAATGTAATTGTTTCTTTATAAACGTGAAACAATTTTGGTGAAGGCCTATACTCAAATTGAATGTATCGTAAATTCCATTTACCTTGAAAGGTAAACGTCTTACTTTGACCAGCTACAATAAAACCCTAAATTACTGTGTAAGTTACCCCATAGTGAGCCTATCACGATAAGATTGCTACCATTCAGGATAAGTGGAGTCTATTATGGATTCATACTTTAAAATTACTGAATAAAAATAACTTATCATTTACAGTTAACACCTAAATGACAACATCGAGAAACGTAAAAAACAATGTGAATAGTGTGAAAAGCAAATGTATTGTACAATGTACATCTATTTTTAATACCTTAAACATAAAAAATCTATTCTAGAAATAAATAAGATTGTATACCGGAAGTAATAAAAAGCATTTGACTTACTTACTTGGAAGTTAGATTACAATATATTATATTAACATTAAAATAGACCAGAATCAGTGGTAATATAGTCTAACGCATCAATCTCGTGGTGAACCTGATTTGCAGTGATAAGTGATATCGAAGGTTGAATTCAAAGCAGGTGAAATTAAATTGGTTTTTCCTAAAAAAAAATCACACTCTCCAACCCCGCAAATGCAGGTATATTCACTCTAAATAATTCTACCTTACTCAACCCGAAACTTTTTGCGTAATTTATGTATGCGTATAGCCCAAACGAGTACTTAGACATGGTTAAAAATGATTACTAATGTAGGTAAAACTTTAGAATATCCCTCTTTAAGTTACTAGTTTACAGTTTATTCTATAAATAAGTCCTACTTGTAGCGTTTAATGCTATTAAGCTACAAGAAGAAACTAAGTCCACAACTAAACAAGAACGAAACAAAACAAGTGTAGGCTTACCACCGCCCGATTATACTGTGTTGTGGCAGCACGTCTCCAATCACACCTCCGCGCACAATAAACTGTGTTCTAAGACTAACTGAGTCGAGCTGGAGGCACCAGGCGTCGCTGGGAATGCCGGGAAAAAGTGTGACGTATGTGCTAGAAAGAAACTCATGTTCTGTGGAAAGTTTTTGGTCGAGATGCTTCTCCATCATTCCCCTGCCTTCGAGTCGTTCTCTCTCTCTCTCAGTCATGTGATGTCTTTTCCTTTGTTTTTGCTTCCCCCTCATCCCCTCTCTGAGCGAGTAAACGAGCGTATATATTGACG